>JAAGNO010024440.1:0-42333 GCA_033439905.1 Ceryle rudis
TTTACCACCATCCTCTGGGTGTGGCCTTTCAGCCATTTCCCCACGCCCTGCACAGACCACTTGTCTAGACTGTAAACAAAGATGAAAGTTGGAAGCTAACATTCAAATCTCTATGCCATTTTATTTTGGAGAAAGGAGGTGGCAGAAATTGCCCACATCCAGAATGCCAAGTTAAAGAACCTTTTTGGCAATCTGGAATTTAGATGAAATTTTTTCATAATGCTAATTTCCATCCCTAAATCTATGGGGCAAGCTACAGACTTCATTTAGATGAGCAGCTTTTGGGCATGAATGACAACAACTGTTCATATGGATTTTTATTATGCAGATTAAGTACTCTCTAATTACACGTAGTGGAATACTTCATAACAGTCTGCTGTGTTATGTCAATAATCCATTACGATATGAATAGATGCTTGGTAAAACTTCTGCTGAAAGCAAATGAGTGCTTATAATCTTGGAGAAAGCACAACAATCCTAATGACAAGAGCCTGATGGGATTGCAGAGATACAATCTCATGAACTGCTCTTGAAATCCAGAGAAATGTCCCGTGTTACTGAAGAAACTGTAAGTACTAACAAAAGCACAGAACTTCAGAACTAAACTTCACTTATTTCTAGATTTATTCCTTGTGACAGTAGGAGCAACTCCAGTAAACCCCATGGCGCTTTAATTCTTCTTCCCACAAACAAGTTTAGACCTAATTTTCAGTGGTTTTGTCTTAATTACATAGTTAATCATACAGTGTTAACTTGCAAGTATCCCTCAGTTCAGATCTAGAACAAGCGCAGTTTGAGAGAGGAACCAATTCTGGAAGAGATCAGAGGGTATAAAAAGGCACACATGTTCTCTTCCACAGTTTGCTGTCTCTAGGGCCTGCTGTTACCAATCTGGCACTAGGGGCACGGACACCAGTTAAAAAGAGACAGGAAGACTGAAAACAGAAAGGATGGGGGGTGTTCAAAACCCACGATAAGTAGCAATAGATATTTTAGAACATTGCCCTAACCTGAATCCTAAGCACATACAAAACAACCTTAGATCAAATAGAAAGTTATTTGCAGTTTATATTGACTGACTCAAGATAAGCAGGAGGTATTAGCCTAAAACCAGTAAAACTCCTCAGCTGCTAACATAACCGTCCTGTAATTATGAAGGCATGGCAAAGCTACTCTACTGCACACTCTCCTGTGCCTCTCCAGCACCCTACTTGTCCATCCAAAAATGACAATTCCTTGGGAAAATGTTTACAAAGTAGATTAGTGTGCTACATAGTTAAGGATCATGCAATGTACCCCAAGAAAAAATATTGTCATAATAGTTCTCTTAGTACTGGTGTAGACACAACAACCCAGACAAAATTTTACACTGCATCCACTGTCACTTGAATGAGCGTAACCCAGGATAAGCAGCGTCAATTCAAAATCCAAGTTAGCTATGTTGTGAAAGGTTGTGAATATACCCAGTGGTGATCTTAAACCAGATGACCTCTGCGAGCCAGCTCACAGGATGGCCCTGTAAGCCCCTGTATCAGCCTAATGCAGGGAGCAGTAAATTTATGCCTTGGCAGGAATAGAAGTCTGGTGATCAAGAAGCAGGGGTAACAGTCACACCAGGAGGACCTTCTTAAGGCAGCTTTGTTTAGGTTTTTGTGTATGTTTGCACTTCAAGAAACTCTAGATCTAAGAATTTAATAGATCTCCAAAACCCAAACATTCACCTTGTGAACAGAGCGCACGCCATCTACTTGTAGCTTCAGTGTGACTACAGCATGCATGTGCCATCCCCACTCCATGCCACAAAGAATTCTCCTTCACTTCAGAGTCCTGTGTGACTGTATCGTGCATCTACTGTCACTGGAGCATCTAAGCATGAATTTTCTTACCAAATGTGTGCAGGTGAAGTTGTACTTTCCCAGAATTAACTGCAGAACAGACAGTGAGAAAAAAGCAGCATGTAGTTTCTGTGTTTGCAGTGACTTGCGTTGCTTTCACGCAAGGTGCAAAAGGAAGGAGACACTTGATTCAGAGCAGAAAGAGCCAGTGACTGGTGACAGAGAGCCAGACATGAAACTTTGGAGCAGAGAGTGGTCACAAAATGGTGAGTGGGAGGCAAGAGAGACTGGATTGAGAGACTAGTTGGCTTTAGTCTGTGAGGAACACACTGGTATTTCATGAAGAGCTATGTGAAGAGGAGTGACTAAGTACTGCCTATGGTTGTTCGGTAAAAAGCATAGTGCATCACTGATTAAAGAATGACAGAAATACTTGTGAAGTGAGATTTGCAGTCACAGGTAGTATCTTTTATGAAATCAAATTATATTGGTTGGAGAAAAAGGGTTTGGATGGACAAATAAACCAATTGGTCTTAAATAGGCTAATCTTCAATTTAAGTTGGAAGTGCTAAGATTTGCTAGTCAAAACTCGGCTACAAGCTTATAAAAGACCGGAGTTGGACAAAACCTCAACTGTGACACTCCCTCATTTTGGGATGCTTGATTCTGCAAGCTCAGTAATGTCATTATTTATATGTGTTAGATACCCGTACAGTCCCATCAGAGCAAATGCTGAAAGGATACCACAGAGTTTCAAAGGAGTAAATTTGTGGTAATTCTCGGGAAAAAAATCTTGTTCTTTGATATTACGAAAAAAAATAGCAGGGGAAAAAAAAGACGGATGATTTGTCTGCTGATCCATCATTTATTGGGTCCCTTACAACTGGTAATACACGTCATTGGTATTTTATTACTTGGAAACACACAGCAGTTGGGTGGATCTTTTCACTGACATTAACGTAGATTACATTTTTGCTCTTACCTCATTAACCTTTATTGCTAGTGCTTTAGTTTACTGAGATAGAGCTTGTCACTCTGCAATCCTGTGTTAAATTAAATAGAATGCTTTGTAGGTTGTCTCATTTCACTGTATTCCCCTCTTTAGCTCAGTACTATAGATTGTTACTCGTTTTGAATAAAGCAGTCTCCAGACGAAACAAAGCTTATTTACAATCTAATAGCAATGAAAGTCTACACAAACAAAAATTTACAGGTTGCCTTTATTTGTCTTTTGATTTCTAAGTCTTTAGAGCATACATGAACATGGCTTGTAGCATTGTTCTGCAGGCAGGGACTTGCTTCAATTTAATTAAAGTTAGAATTCCCGCTGTATTCATATAAATTTAAGAGTTGGGGCTTTAAAAAAAAAAAAAAATACTCAATATTCTCAGACTCTCAGCTGAATCGTGAGTTATCAACATGCACTGCAGAGCTTCGTGATTCACTGTGAAATTGATTTTATCACATGGTTCCACAGTGCATCCTATGGGGGGTTTTTTTCATTTTTTTCCATGCATTTTTAATGTGTTGCTTGCTCTTTGGGTACAAATTCCTTTCCCTTCAGCAAATTCTAACTTTCTAAACACCTGAGCAGTTTCAAACACCTGATACTTAATTTTCATCAGCCTTCTAGGGAAATATTTTTTTTCCTCTTAAATGTGATTATTTTTCTGCTAAAATTATACACTTCTGAGGTACACTATTCAATCCGAAACTATGAGTAGTCGAAGGGCTAAAAGTTAGATCTCTATCATCATAAAAAAGAAATAGATACAGTTTCCTTATAGGACTGAATGCTTGCTTCTCTCCAGTATCCACCACTTAAATGTTTATACTTTCATTATCAGAAAAAACATCCAAAGTTATTTTAGAATTGGTTTGCCTTCAAGTTCTGCTGCTTAAACTTATTCAAAGATCTTAAGTGCATCTTTTCAGGCACATTAATTCTATTGACACCAGTGTAATTCCACGCTGTAACATGCTTAAATGTTTTGCAGAATCATGGCCCTACAAACATGGCCATATAGGTGGAGGATCTCAAAATATCTTAAATCTAATATAGGTAAATTTTTTTTTAAAGAAGTAAATGTGATCCCAGGCATATAAATGTGTATGCAGAGATATATAAAAATCATATGACAAATTATGTTTCAATGAGCAGAATAACCACACTCCCTATTTATTTGGGTAATTGGCTAAATTACATAATTCAGCTCCATATTTTAAAAAATGAAGGGTCTATATTAAATAATTTGAGATAAATCATGGACTGCTTGAAGAACTGTAAACAATTAATAATGATAACTAGGCTGCAATTTGTAGAAATAGATGCAAAGAGGTACCTAGGGAGATGCTGAAGAAGTCAGTGTTGAAACAAATTTACTGTAGTCATAAACGTTCTAAAAGGGGCAGCTGATTAAATGAGTATATGGTATTTCTTACATTTTCAAATGCAAGCAAAGTCGGGGAGGAAAAAGAACAGTGTCAGTCAAAAGAAAGTAGTAACTGAGGTTAATTCAACTAATGTAAAATAATAATATGAAAAAGAGTAATTACAATCATAATTATCTTTCCTTCACCCAATTATCTTTGTATATATTTATGGTTTTGAATGCATTCAAGAACTTAAGACTGTTGACGTCAGGAGCCTGATACACAGGCTGTTAAAATAGTAGGGAGCCTTTCCCTTGATGTCAGCAATTTTGAATCCAGCTTTACAAGAATCTCTGGATAAAATCACATCAGTATTTGTGGACATAGGCTGAGGTAAAATGCTTAAATTAACTTTATATTGCTTAGTCTTTTTCTTCCATCATAGCAAGAGTATGCACAGATCAGTGACAGTTCTGGGATTATTATTTAACATGCAGATTTCAGAAAACAAAGCAATTTATTTTCTAAGGATTTTCTTCATGTTGCATGAGAGAACTATAGGAAGTCAAAGCTGAAGAGAGGTCTATGTTACAATATGAACTATGAAATTTAATTTTCAAATAATATAGTCTTCCTGAGTCTGATGCGCTAAGCATAAATGAACAAGCACACAGCACTTTATGCATAAGCAAAAATAAATCAGTGCAAAGACCCTGTAATTCATCTGGTCAAGAAGACTTATTAGACAAGGTCATATTATATGAAAATTAATCTCCATAGACTGAATCTGATTTGCATTAGTAGATAAATGTTTACCATAATTCCAAATCAAGAACAAGACTATACAGTAATTCCTTCATCCACGCTCATGGCCTGTCATACCTAGGGACACACTGTTACTTACGCTGGCTGTGCTTGTGCTTGGCTCAGCTAAGGGGAGCTGTGCAGAAATGCTGCTCTAAGCAGAGATATGCAAATCATTTTTGTCTAGCTTTGGAAAAAAAACGAAACAAGCAAACACTGTCCTGAGTTAAGCTGTAGCTATTTTTTAATCAATTAAAACGAAGTCTAATAAAATGTATTGTTTTCCTTCGTCCTTTCCTATAGCCCCAACAGGGAGGAAAGGTGCCCTCCAATCCTTATTCTTACTTGACCAGATGAGGAATTTGACCTGATCTCCCATTTCAAAGGGCTGTCCTCGACATGGACTTCAGCTTGCAAGTAGTTTGTCAACCTGCAACCGAACTCCTCTTCCTCAGAGATGTGAGCTACACTCAGGTGTGCCTATGAAGCTAGTCGGAAAAAGCATTAAGAAATGGCAAACTGTTCTATTTAGATTTTTTTGTTGTAATTTGTTTTCTTTTTCTTTTTTTTCAATCTGAAGCTATTTGCCAAATTCAACTCGTGTTTGCAAATAACTTTTGTTGTCATCATATTTCTTTTGATGGATGAATAAATCATTGAAGATCCTCAATCACAGACTTAGTTCTAAACATACACTTACTTCCTGCCCCCCCCCTTAGCTAAAGGCCAAAACAACTTGTAGTATAACACTAAAATCCTTCTTTCTAAACCGCTCTAAATTATGCTGCAACAGAAGGCTGAGCACTCTGTTTCAAGCATTAATTTGCAGTTCACTGCAAGGTGGAAAAGCATTTGTTGGGAGATACTTAGGTGAGGGAATCAGGTAATTTTTAAGACAGCTTCGGCACCCAAAGCAGCCAGACACCAGGTCTGGAATAAAACATCCCCATCTGAAATGCAGCTCAAAGAAGACTTAGGATCTCTTTACACTTTCTAGAAGGTTTTTTCCCATTGGACTTGATTCTGATTTGTTTCCTGTGGTGGCTTTACACTGATGTAACCCTACTGGTGGGAATTAGAGTTGATCTGGATTTCACCTGAATATAATGCTCAGGCAACAGCTGTAATCACAGGCAGGCACCTACCCTCATGAGTTTTAAGTCTAACCTGTTATACAAAGTTAATGCTAGGAGAGACTGCACACTTGCTCTCAGGGAAGCCAGAAGAGCTGGAGAGTGCTCACCAGCTTCAAAGGATGAAGGTTGCTGTTAAGCACCCACCTGCTGAACATCCACCTTCCGAGCCCTGGACAGATTCAGCAGTAACAGCTATACTGAATTTTCTGTCCTAACCTATTACTAATTAAAAAGCTTTAAAACCACAATTGTGACTTCGTATTTGTCGACTAAATTCAAGTAGCAGGGCTTTTTCACATTCAGGCCAAATTCTAATGTAAGCTGTCTGGCTGTGACACAAACAGTGGACCCATGCCAGTGAAAAGTGATGTGCATCACGCTGCACTTTGAACAGTCTTCTTAGGAGGCTAGAAAAGCCTAGAACAGCTGTCTCATCTTAATTTGCATACTCTTTCCTGAGCTTTTATAACAGCACCACTGCTTTCTGATCTATCCAAAACATGATAAATAATCAGAATCTACCTTTAAAATTAACCAGAAGGTGTAACACAACGTTACAGACCCTGGCAAACTGACGCCAGAGAGACAAGCACACTGCTGGAGCACAGATTTTGATTTGATCAGTGCTTCCTTACCATCCTTCCCTTTTTTTTTTTCTCTCCTCCCCTCTCCCCTCCCTCTTTACTCTTTTCTTCTTTGTACTAAAAACAAAACAAAACCTTAAACCAAAACATTTTAAAACCAACCAACCACAAACCAAACAAAACCAAAAGCAAACCAAAGAAAACAACAAACAAACACAAAAATAAAAATAGTTTTAAAAAAATTAAAATAACCCACAACAACAACAAAGTCAAGATTTGCTAGTCTGTAGTCTGACTGGCACATGTGACTCACCTCCCGGTCTTGCTCACCGCCCAGATCAATCTCCACACAGCTCCTGGGACTGGCTGTCGCATTGAACAGAGCCACCTCCTCGTGGTCTGGAAAGGACTCCATCTCTGACTGACACTCCACAGGATGCTGCTAGGTTAAAGGTTTGTAATTAATGGAGCTAGAAATCGCTGAATAGTTCTCACCTCTATCCTGCAAAGTAGCCCCGTAGAACTACCTCTGTAATTAACAGCCTCCTTTGTTAGCTGCTTTTCCCAAAGCAGAGGAATCAATACATTTCACCTGTAAAAACAGGCACCTCGTGAAAAATAAGAGGTCTGGCATGGAAGCTTAAGAATATGGGATGTCTATGTAGTTTTTGCTAACAGTTTCTGTGCCTCCTGTTTCCCCGTCCCGCAGGAGAGAATTGGGATGGGCAGGGTTAGAGTAGAAAAGTGAAAAAAAGACATTGGCAGGGCTGATAACAGGGATCCCACCACTTTTTGCTGAATACGGTTGTCCTGGCTACATCCACAGAGTTGAGTAACCAGAGCTGCCCTCAGGCTTAGGCATGCTGAGCCAAATGGGAAAGATCAGGTGCCTGCAAACTATCACCTCAAGTTGTCTCTGGTTGTCCTCCTGTATTTTGGCAGGAACAAATCCTGACTTAGCAGTCAATACACTTTTGTATCACCTCTGGCACTCACACCATTTTGAAAGCATTGCTGAAACTGCTCTAAGTTGGCTAGAGAAGGCAGAACTCTGCTGGGTGTCCCTTTAACAGTAAACCAGTGGGAGATGGGATATGGCCTAATATCTGATCACCGTAAAATCCTTATAATGTGGAATACATGCCTTGTATTACAATGGGACTGTTTCAGGTCCTGGGCAACTTAGGAGACCAATTTAGGTTTTGTATTTTATATTTTCAGTGGCCAGACATCCTTTGAAGACCTCATCTGTAATGAACAATGAGATTTCATGGTTTTGTTCACATAGAAAATTATCCTGTGAAGAACCTTCCAGACGGTGGCAGAGACTTTCACCTCCTCCACTCCCCAGATTCCCACCTTCTGGGCAGCCAACACAACTCCCAGAGACAGACTGTGGAAAAGAGAGAGAGAGAGAGAGAGACAGAGAGACACAGAAGAGATATCTACCAGCCGATGGATTTAGCAGTGAGATGCTGAGGGCAGGACAAGTCTGGTAGGTGGGTGTTGACACCAATTATGGGATGTACCTGAAGCTCAGCACCAGGGTGGTCAGGGTGAGCTAAGACCTGGGGAGCTGGAGCTAGGCTGCAAAAGCTGAGCTGTGGTCTGGGGTCACATTCAGCCTGTGCCTTAGTTTCTTCATCAGAGGCCACTTGGGTTCTCTCTGCCCAGCGGCCAGGCTGCAAGCCAGGATCCAGGCACCATGTCATCACCGAGTTAATTTCCAGTGCAGTGTATACTCTCTGTATTTCAGGTATCGTTATTCCAGATCCTCAGTTCCTTCACAAAATACTGAAATAAAGGAGCATTGAGAGCATCCATTACCTTACAGGACTGTGTCCTTAAATTTAAATCCTTAGACAGTTCTTTAACTGCTCCATCCAGATAGAAGCAGATCAAAACTCCCAACACTGCCAATGCCCACCTCTGTCCTTACCCCACCCCCCCAACTGCTTTCCAGTTAATTTATGTGGGAGGAAAGGCCCTTGGGAACTGGCCTTTAATACCACAGCTGTAATCTGCTCTGAGGCCAGGAAAGAGAATCCTACTCAAGGATTTGATGTCTGCAGATCTGTGTGGTAGTCATGTCTGGTTTTATACTGTCTCTTTTTTAAAAAATGTTTTATATTGTACTTAATGTAAAAAAAAAAAAGGACATACTTTTTAAAATAAAGAATAAAATTTACATATAGATAATTATTTGCCTAATCAGTACAAATTAATAGTTTAAATTTCTGATGCATATTAGAAAAAAAAAGATGATTCATTTGCTTTATATGAGAAGACAGGAAAGTTACTGACAAATTATAAATTAGAATTGGTGACTTCCTATTGTTCCAAGGTATCAGAGCACAGGAAGAGATCACAGAATTTTTCCCAGACTTAAATATTTGAGAGTCTGCAACTGCATTGTTGAAACATTTGCTGTTCAGCCCCACTGCTTCTACTCTGTTAACGCAGTGAATGAACCCACCGTTAAATATTTAAGGCAGAAATACTTTATCTTTTTTTCTTTCTTTCTTTTTTAGCTTATCAGGATCATTCTGTTTGAAACCCCACATATCTCTCTAACAGTAAAACTTCTGTTCAGATGTCTTGAGCTTCTGCCATCTCCTCTGGATTTTGTGCACGGCTTGAGTGGTGGGAGGTATATTCAAACCATGTACAACAATATTTCTTACAGATGTCAGGCATATGCAGTAAGAAAATTAACTGTACGGTAATCTTAGTGACTGTGTAAAAGTTACTTTTATGTTAAAGGAATTGCCTTTTTACAGGGAATAGACAGGGCTAGTGAAGGACTTGGAGCTACAGAAAAAAAAGTACTGTTCCTTTCTGTCACATTTCTGCTGTTTTCATGGATGGAGACTGTTTGTGCACAGTCTTTGAAAAGAATCATAACAGCATCAGAGTATGTGAGTCCATCAGCAATTTCTTATTACAACAAAATACTCTTATGAGGCTGATTTTTGGTTAACCACTCAGGTCAAGTACACAAGTAACTCTTTTTTTAAGTCTTGTCTTATTAGGTGCCAAAATGTGTTACCGATTCCTCCCTTTGACCCCAAGTAAGGGCTTTATTCTTTCCTTCCTTTGGTGATAAATGGGCATGATTACATTTCTTCACATTCACATGAGATGAGAGTAAGACTGGAAGGAGTTGGCTGGGGAGGCAAGAAATGCTTTTACCTCTGATGGCTGTGAAATTCACAGCCTCACATCCTTCTTGAGACATGGGAACAGTGACCTTGGCAGGTGCTCCCGTGAAGTCTCAGGCTTGTTGGAACAACCTGTCAGAGCATAACTCCAAAAACAAACAAAAAAATAGGACAACAAGCACCATACAGGCTTTTGAGAGTGACTGCAGCAACTTTTAACCAAAACCTGTGGTTTAAGAGGTGGATCAGAGCAGAGCAAATTAGCGTGATGTGTTTCCATGAGCAGACAAAGGTATTGCTAATATTTTTTCCATAGATTCCACGTGAAGGTAGCGTGGTCTTTCTGTCTTTGAACCTCATGTGTGGTCCAGCTTTTGGTGACTTTTGAGGCTGATCCTCATTTTTCCACATGCACCTTAGAATGCATTCTGAATTATGTGCCCCCCTTTATGAGGGTCTCCTCTTTTTGGTCTGATTTTAGCCCTTCATCACTCTGTAATTAAAAAAGGGTCTGTACTCAGCCTTAGAGTTTACTACTATGTTTCAAAACTGTACACAACTTGCACACTATACAACTGAATTCCCTTGCAAATTCCTGAACCATTAATGTTTTTTAAAATAATCAATGCAAATAGAAGCAGAAACATAATTTTTGCAATATAATACGGTTTGTATGCATACATATTACTTGACTCTATTGCATGCCTTTTGTGTGCTAACGTGAAGACTGGCTCAACTGGGGTCTTATTCTTCTGCAAGAGCAAAAGAACATTTGAATGCTACATAATCGTGCATTTCTCTAGTGATTGCCTACAGTACATGATTGACACCTATTTCATTCATATTGACGCATAATTGATATCCCACTGCCTGTTTATACTGAAAGCTTATCCACTGAAGAATAATTTTAGATTTCACCTGAAAATGTAGTGTTTGACCCTGACAGAGTGGGCAGGAAGGCAGTGTTGCTGGCATCTATACCTCTGCCCTAAGTGTCTCAATTCTCATTCGGCCAAGGAACAGAAACAAAACCTTAATTGCAAGACCTTACACGATCACACCTAATCAAGATGACACAACTCCCAAGCACGGATTATGGAATACTTACAGAGAACTCTCAAGTCACTTCATAGCGATTACATGAGTTACGCAAATACAGGGGAAAATGAGAAATTTATCAACATGTTTGAAAAAAATAGAACAGCTCTCGTGAGTGCAATGAAAAGGCCAGATCAAAGCAGCAGCTCATGAGTCAGAGCTGGCTGCCAGGACTGTGTCAGCTGGCATATTACCTCCCTGAGCACCTCCACATGCCCAAACACTTACTCTGTAAACTGTGGGCCCACCTGTGTCAGAGGAGAACCCTACTCTGATGGAGCTCCAGAGATCGACTTACAGAGGTGCCCCAAAGCTGACATTTGCCTCATAGCACTGAGAAGGCTAAGCCAGCCTAGGCTGGATCTTTATAATTGAGTGACTTACTTTCTGCACCTCTTTGTCACCTCCAAATCAAGAGTTACTACAATCTTTACAAATTATTTATTATTAGTGCAACCAGAACTCCTGTTCAGAGACCAAGGTCGCCTGGCACTAACAGAACAAAAGACAGTCCCGATTCCACAGGTTTACAAGCTAAGCATGTTCCCTGGAAACAGGCTCCTAACTGAGTGAATATCATCAAGCTGACTTGCCTTTCTCTCTGTAAATCCCATGCTCCCAAAAGAAGGAAGAGGGACCAATAAATGATCTGCTGTCTGTCAGTGGTGGAATTTGGCAACCAAGGCAGCTGACAGCAGCCAGACCTGCTGCAAGAGTGTTGTACTTGTGGAAGAACTAGGAAATACTAAAAATGCACAACCTGGCCAACATTTTTTGCATATTTACGCTCTTCAGATCTTTATTTCTCTGAGGTGGCAAAGGACATATGGTGAATCAACACAAAATTTAGCTCTTTATGTGCAAACCATCCATTTTTTATTTCCTTTTGCCAATTTAGTTGGCCAGCATGTTTTATACAGTCACAGCTGATAGCAAGTGAGTCAGTTTGGTCTAATGTTGTAAATCTTTCAGAATCTCATTAACAGTTATATATTTTACTCCAGCATTATCCTTGGACAAAAAACAGTCAGCATTTTATACTCACCAGTCTCTTTTCCTCTCTCTTATGACCCCATCCCCACTCTACTAGCTATTGTAGTCTGTGGTGAACTGCTCTTTCCTCCTCTTCTCTACTTAGTTCTGATGTCCTCTTCTATTGAGTCTTCTTTTTCAGTGTCTCTCTCTTGTGGGGTGTCCTTCTCACTCTCCTTAAAAGTGTGAGAGTTCTTAGACTGCAACTAAGTTGATAGAGATGCTTTCATAACTTGCTATCAATATGAAATAGACCTTTGCTATTTGGATTCTAACGAGATATGGGTAAATAAGGTATTCACATTATTTTATCTTGAGGCTCAGGCTTTTCTGAAGTTTTCATTTCCTAACAATTGTTCCTTCAGTATGCTATAAACAGAAAGCTATTACTTTGGGACTGTGACATTATCTGTGTATCAGTAGACTATATGACTTCAGCACCAAACAATGAAGACTATGGTGGTAGCGCTAAGTTAAAATAAGTTGCAAATAAGACTGTTAGCTTTCAAGTACATGTCTGGTTTTATATTTTTATCCTATTGTCCAATGGCTGATAGCAATAAGGAAAAAAACGAGAAATATTCCATGCCATTGTATGAATTTGTTTCCATCATTCAGCTGGATATACTAACACCTCCTATTGCAAACACTCCACATTCTACTTTCTCCAGAAATAATGCTTAGACTTACATAAAGGTCTTAAATTTGATTGTAGATAAAGTAATAAAGCAAGATGGTTGTTCAAATGGAAAAACATTCTTAACCGTGAAGAGTTATCTCTGATTCTATATACATCTTAAGTTTTTGTGGTTTACCTGAAATTCAGCTGCTTCTAAAGGTGCAAAATTGTTCCCATAGCAAAAATGAATACTCAGTTATTTGTATTCTTCATACAGTAATTCAGTGACCATGTGTAGTAAAGTGTTACCTAATGGTTCCTTAGCTGTAGCTCTCTGGCCAAGCAATCAAGTAGGGTCAAGTGTGCTCCAGGGGATGCCCCCAGAAAGAACTGCTGCTGACCTAGCACACCTTCTCCACAGTCTAACTCAGGGGAGCAAGAATTTCCACCATCCTAACTAGGAAAATAAACAATATAATCAACACAGGAAAGCTCTTTATTTTCTCAATATTAAATTAAGTGTATGGATCTACATTTTCAGTTTCCAACATGCCAATGTACACTGGCAACTGAAAACAGCATCAGAAATTAACAGGGTGGAAGCTGAAAGTTATCTTTTGAACTGGGAGGTCATTATGACAGAGAGAGAACTGATAGGCAGCTACATCTAGTAAAATCTCATGGTTTGAATATTTTGCTAAAATGCTCAGGTACTGGGATAGTTACTGCAAATGCAGCTATCATAATTAAGTTTCAGATTTTAGCATTCTGCTGAGATGAAAGGTCTCTATTTTCACACCATCTGCAGGCTCAGGAAGACAATGCTACAACTCTCTACTGTCTGCCCCTGTTTTAATGGTCTCCCTCCAAGAGCATGGAGATAAAATCCATCTCTCTGTAGCTGCACCAGAAGGGACAACAGCACCGTCACAAAGCTTGGTTGAAATCTGTTGAATGTTCATTGGTGAAAAGCAGCCAGTGAGTGACTGTGACAGGCATGCCACTGGTAGGCGGGGAAAAATACCTGATAAGTTTGCAACCATACTTCAGGCTCCTCTGATTAACATGCCACCATTAGCTGTCAGGCTACAGCTAGCAGTGCTCCTTGACTTCTTAAAGCTGTACCAGGAATGGATCTAGAGCAGGGAGAAAGAGAGTGAAAATTAAAGGAACCTCAATTCCTTCATGAGTCTCAATCCCTTCCATTATGGTGCTGGAGCTGCTTGTGATGCTGTAGCAGGAAGGAGTGCTACCTGCTACCCTCTTTCTCTCCAGGAAAGACCATCCCTGTCCCCACAGTTGCCATCATGGAGCTGAGGCTCAGGGCTGTGCTCCCTGGGAGGAGAGGGAGAGATACATTGCTTGTGCTGTGTGGGTTACAGAGTGCATGGACAGAAACAGTGCCCATGGTATAATAACTCCACTTGAGCAAAGGGGATTACAAACTACATGGTTTTTTTCTTTATCAAAAGATGAAGCAAAGTTCTATAGCATGACTGGATTTTGCAGTCAGAGTCCCTGAATACTTAGAAAATACTTAATATAATCCCTGCCTAACAAAACTCCTGAGTGAGAACGAAGCTATTGCTTGCCCATCTGTAAGGAAAGATTTCTCCACTGAGTATAACCCTCCTCTCAAGCAGAGATACATAAACTGGATGTGCAGAGCAGTTGCCAACAAACAGCTTCATTTGCAGGAGGCAAAGTCCTTGTCTGTCTAGTGACCAGGGCTCAGCCTTTACCATTCAGCTGGTACTTCCTCAAACCTTTCTAATGAGATGGGAGAGGCAGAGCAAATCTATGAAAATCATATCAAACCTATGAAGTAAAGATTAAGCCAATTCCCTCCCACAAGCAGCTTTCCAGAGTACCTTGCACTGTAATATTAGCACGTGCATCCTATGCTCACAATCTCACATTTATATCTTCCTTGGCCAAAAGACTCCCTCCAGCCCTAACCTTTTTTTCTCCTCTCCAAGCCCTTTTTTCTCTCTCAGTCCAATTCAACGACCCATCCCTCAGTGTTTGTCATCAGGCTCTATCCTGTATCCCTCTGTGCCTTCAGGGTGTCTTCTTTTTCTCTGTTCCAATAGCTCCAAGGTCATTCACTGCTCCTAAAGGAACCTGGCTTTTTTTTTTTTTTTTTTTTTTTCAATCCCCAGACATCAGACATCTCTGGACCCCTCTGTCTATTCCTCTGTCTATCTTCCTTCATGGTTCTCTCCTTCAATTTGCAAAACCTTCACTCTATCAAAGTTTTAAGCAACAATATTTCAAGGGAATGGATAGGAAATTCCCATGCCCATAATTAAATTTCACATGTAGGGCTGTGCGTGCCTTAGTGTCCACACTGACAAATACTTCTCATAATGAGCCACAGCTAGTACAAATCAACTGACACAAACCCTAAAACGATTGGAAAGAAAAGAATGTGACTCAAATACGTAGGACCTTTCTTTTAGCACAGAGCGCTTTTCATTGTTAAAAATATGCTTGAATACAGCATTCAAAACCTGAACAAACTGATTAACCAGGGACCAAGTCAGTAAAGGAGCGTCGGCACTCTGTGTTATCATGTGAGAGGCCCTGGTTTGGGAATGACAGAGGCTCATGATAAATGGCTGCATCATGGCCATGATGCCACAAGTCTCTCTGGAACAATACTGGCTCCACTGCCCTTACTTGACAGCTGCACTCAAATCTCTGCAAACAAGAATTACTCCAGAAGGTCATTTGCTCCTCTTATGTGGAAAAAGTTGTCTGGGGAATACACAAAGCCACTGCGTTCGCTGGCGCATGGCTTTGCTGTATGTTCTTGTCCCCTTCTGCTGTGCTTAAGGACCTCCCTACCAGGGAACGGGCAGAGACATTACTTTGCCACTGGAAAGTGTGTCTACTAGGTGATATAGAAAGCAGGCAATTTGGTTGTGCCACCAAAGGCAAAGCATCTCCTAATACCCTCCCTTAAAAAATGAAAGGTCATGATAATCACCTACAGTGTGGGAAGTGAAAGGGCAAAATATTATTCAGACCAATGAAGTGTTCCATTTTATATTCCCCTGAGTAATACTTTGTGTTTGAATTCTTTGTGAGCAGAGGCAAGAGAAGGAGACAGAGTAAGTGCTTGAAGTCCAGAGCTGTCCATGTGCCATACCATCTGTATGTTTCATGATTTCCAACCTATGAAGCTGGCAAGAAACAATGCCTTGTTAAAAAAATTACTCATGTTACAAAGGTTTCTGTTTTCAAGTTTTAATGGTTTCTCTTTTCTCCCCCTGCCCTACCCTTGTTTTAAATAAAAGAAAAATATTTTATAAAAAGAAAATTAATTTTAGATGAGTTCTGAACCCTCCAGTGTCTTGGCAGAGAAATGTTGTGGAGCTGGCCGCTGGCTTTGCTACCTCCAGAGATTAACACACTCTGCCTCAGCCCCTGTAGTATTATCCTTAATAAGAACATATGTACACCTTGAGAAGTACGTGGCACTCTATATAGGGACTAAATTTCTTTTTTTAGACACAGTCAGTGATTAAGGTGGGCTTTTATGACCTTGTTACTGGAAGGATCCAATCTATGGGAAAGCAATCTGCAACACTAGCCCTACTGACAAGGCAAGGTATGATGTTGTCAACCAAACCTCATTCCGTTGTGTTATTCAAGAAGCCCCATTAAATTATTACCATTATTTATACCCTAATAAAATGTAGAGGTCTCATTCAGGTTTCAGGTTCCATGGCACCTGATTCCCTCCACACACACAATGAAACAGTGCTCTAAAGCTGATGGTAAAATGAAAACAGTTGAGAGTATTTAATAGAATTCATGATGAATTATTTTCAGGCATATGCTTGTTCTAAATGTTTTCTCATAGCTGCTAGTATAGCAGAAAAAAATTACATGAAATCAACCATGAATTTCATTGTCTTTAAGTAAACAGCATGAGATTAAAAAAAATTGGATAATCCCAGTGGTGGGTAGGACTGATCCCTTCCCAGACCACCTCTCCCAGTCCCAGGGTGGGGACAAGACACTTCCTTCCTCCAACACAACAGGATGGAGGGTGGATGTCCCAGCGATGGCACTGGCCCTGCATGCCCTGAGGTTTTACACATATGGCAACACTTTGTACAGGTGCTTGTAAACACGATACAATTTATGCCTCTTCCTCCTTCCCAGTAAAACAGAATCAAAACTCTCATTTTCAGACAAAATTCTTTTTTTTTTTTCCTAACAGCTGCAACACTTAAAGTTTAACTGTAAGCTTTTTTTATTTTGATTTCCAGAACTGAAATGATTCTCAAAGTAGAGACATGCACTTCTCTTTTCCTATGCTTATGTACATATGTAGGCACCTATTCTGATACCTGGTTCTGCTACAGAATGTACTAGGAATCTCCTATGTTGAACAGCAGCTTTCTCCTACCAAGAAAGCAAAGGCTTCTCCTGCAAATCTTAATGGCATTGAAGTTATGTAAGTATTGATAACTAAACAACATCACTTTATAATGTTTACAATCTTGATGAAAAATAAGCAGGGAGATAAATCTTATTAAAACTCCAAATATCACAAACTCTGTTAATGCCTTTTTCAGGCATCATGAAAAAAAAAAATACAGTGATCTTTGGGGTTTTTTTTCCATGTTATTTTAAATAATGGTAAATTTTTATCTACAGTTAATGATGCCTTAATAGGCAGGTTACAAAAATACATTCATGGCTTTAGCTTCAGTTTGGAATATGAGGAAAATTTGAGGAAAAGATGGGGAAAGTACTTCAAAATATGAGGGAGTGGGTCAGACAGCAGTAGCTCCAGGGTCCAAACTGAACCCTCTGGTTGATACAGCTCTCCAACAGTATCCCAAAAGGTCTTGCATCTTTACACAGCCTGACACATCCTCCAGCCACATTAGAATTTAACTGAGACATCATGAATGGAGGGTGAGATACAAGAGAGGTTATTAAGATTTATCAAGAAAGAAGGCTAGCAAGCCTGAGAACCACATTATGATTATCTGCCCTTATGTCAGGTCTGACTGGCACATTGCAGAGCAGGAACTTGGACAGCAAAGGACTCCAGGGTCTTGGTCCCCAAACCGAAGAACCTCACTGCTCCCTGGATGTTGCTGCCAGGGGGCCCAGCAGCACCAGAAGGCCATAGCACAGCAGCATTGCTTTTTTCTGGCTACTCCAGAAGGGGAGAAGCTAGACCAAATTTTTAAAATTACATCCAAAGTATATAAAGGTCTAGGCTTCAAATGCTAAAGCTGTTCTGCATATATATTCCTTTTACACTGACCTGCACTGTACCTTCAGCCACAGATCCACCAAGTTTTCATTCATGGGTTTGAGACCAGGGCTCCACACAGGCCAGAGACCAGGCTCCAACTCAGGCTCATCAATGAGAAAGTGAGATAAGGGTTGGAGAAGGGCCACATTATCACCCATACTTATCAAAACCCACTCCTGGCACCACCAGAAGGGAACTACGGCATAGTGTGGAAGCCCAGTTTCCATTAATGTCTTGATTTGGGTTCAGTCACTGCAAAAGAGATGACCATGACCATCTCTGCTTATGAGATGCTCTATGTTGCAGTTAGCAGCTTCTGGCAGACAAGCATCACACAGATACAACTGGCTTCCAGAGCTGGACAACCCTGCTGCACTCTGCTGCATGCTGGTTACACACCAGAGGAATAGGGAACAGTATATTAGAGAGCATCCCATGCTCCATCTTTGATAACCCTGAACCAACTGAAGAACATTTCCACTTTGCAGGCAGTATAGGTTGTCTTGCCTGAGGCTGATCCTTGATAAGGTAAAAAAATAGTATGCAAGATGTTACTGAATAAAAAAGGCCATGACTAGGATTAAAAGACAACCAGACACTGGGTGAGCACTACCACCAGACTCAGCACATGCAACAGATGACATGTCTGCACATGCAGAATGACTTCATATACACTAGGAGTATGTTCTCTGATAGGCAGGGGTATGATCAGTGCAGATGACGTGGAAGCCTGCAAGGATAGCATTGACAGACTTTAGCCACTAGTGGGTTAATGGTAGAGTTATGCTAAACTGATTGTCTAGTGCTGACTTTGAATAACTTCCTATCTGGAACATTCCTTGATTTAAACACCATATGAGAAAACTTTTGTCTATTAAAAGATAAAAACTAGTAAGTATGTTTAATTGCGTCTACAGACTTGTGTACTAGGTATGTTTATCTTAATATAGCCAGGTATGAATCCTACATCAGACGGTGTAAGAGGGGAGTATAGAATTGACTTTGAGTGCAGATTGCTAAACAGATTTTATCATTTTCTTAGGAATACAATATAAGCAATATGCTCTACAAGCACCTGAGCTGCTATGTTAGCAGATACAATTTGCAAGCAATAGACCTGCAGCAGAGTGCAGCAGATGAGCTGAAACTTTCTGGTTTTGATGCAGAACACTACCTTGACACTCGCAGTCTTTTCTACACTCCATCTGTCCAAGAGAATTCCCAGTTCCTTAAACAGCAATTCAGACTGTGCACCTCCAGTGCATTTCCAGCGCAGGGACTTTGCCAGCTTAAGTTTATGAAGAGAATGTAGTTTCTGGAGAATATGTCTGGGAACTAAGTATACAAACAGAAGCATAATATATCGCTGCCTAAAAAGATGTTACAGTTAATGCTTGCACAGGAAAACTTTTACATACAGCAACCATCTTAGGACTTTCTGATTACCTCCACTTGCTCCACCAGTTGTAGCCTCCTGGTATTGAATCACGTTGCTGTTGGAATATTACCAGCAGTGGTAGCTTGCACTGGAGTTTTATTCCCTTTCTCTGGGCCAGTCCTTTCATCTTTCTTTTTACTTTTTTTTTTTTTTTTTTTTTTTTTCCACTCTGAAGGTTATTTATGCAAGTGTGACATGCAGTTACAGTAAAGTTCCTTGCGATGAATGGAGTGCAGGGCAGTGGTAAATTCCATTCCAAAATCATTTTGAATTCTAAAGGCTCCATTTAAGGGATAATGATGGGAGCAAAGGGCATTTCTCCAGGATTAATCACTGGCTGGGTGAGATGATAGCCTAAGGCAAAGCCACGGGCCATTAACCCCTGCAGGTCACCTTATCCCTACAGGAAATGCACTGGGTCAAGTTCACTGTTGCTATTATAAACTCATATTGGAGAAAGGGGTTACACTTCTATGTTTATATATGTCTTCCATTCCCATGTTTGTAATGATAGTGGATAGCTTTTGGCAATGCCTCTATACTGTACCATGGAGAGATGTAAAAACAAGTTCTATTGTTGTATTTGATGCCAAAGACAGAAGTGGATTTTTAATGTTTACAGGGAAACATTTAAGATTCTTAGTAAAAGAATGAAAAATTAAATGACAGAAAAAAAGCCACATTAAAAAGACCCAAGGAAATGACATTAGAAAGAGGGACCCTCTCTTTAGTTGGTGTAAATCATCACATCTCTAAAGCCAAAGGAGGTCCTTGAATCCACACCAGATGCAGAACTCAGCCAGAAGTTGGGGTTGAAACACACTGAAGTATACACTTTAGGATTCTATCATATACAGTTAGATAGGAAACATCACAAAGTAGTAGTTTGACAAAAATAATGCTAAAAGGGATTTATGTGCTCATGAAAAAAGTATTTGAAAATGGTGCCCAAATCCTCTATTATTTAAATAGCTCCCTGTCCCACAAATTTCAGTCAGGTCCAACAGTTTTTAGCCAGGATACCAAGCAAACATTTTCTGAGCAACCCATTGCAAGGGGAAAAGCTACCAGTGTATCTGTATGGGGTGAAGCAGCAAGAACTTTGCTCATCGTTGATTTTTTCTTGTGCTGACGTAATCAGTAGACCCAGAGTTCAAACCTGAATACAGAATGAGACCATGCAAAAGCTTCAGGATACACAAATTTGAAGAAAAACAAACAGAAAGGGACAATAGCAAAGGTCAAACCAGAGCTGGGTTTGTGTGCTTTGTGGCTGCCTTCCAAGCCTCCCTTTAAATGTATAAAAGAATTTCAACTTTAATGAAAGACAAAACAGTCCTTAGGTCTCTGCTAGAGAATTACACTGAGTACATGAGCAGTTCTTCAATCTCGCTGCTTGTGGTATCTGCTCACTTCCCTTGGGGTTGCAATGAGTACCTGTATCCCTTTGAGATGCACAGCCTGATCTCTCGCTCTACCTCCAGCCTCTCTTTCCAGGTGTGGAGAAGGGATCACCGGTTTTATGATGCCCCTGCAGTTAGCAGCAGTAATCATTTCCTGATTGAGGACTTGAACAGGAACAGCAGATTTAGGCTACTTCTCCACAGACTGAAATGCTTTTAGCTCCCATCTCCAGGGCAAACCTCTTTGGGGGCATTTAACTCCTTCATTTTGAAGGTGTGATGCAGTTCAGCAAAGTAAAGATCCACAGAGAGTGGCCAAGAGCACATCTCCATACCTGGTAGTAGAGCTGATGCCTGAGACTGGGAACCCTTGTGTGCAGTGACTCCAACTCCACTCCTCCAACAATTCCTACATTTATCCAGTTACAATCATAAGAAATATGGGGATGCTATTTTTAGCAGGGTCTGTTGTGACAGGATGAGGGCAAATGGTTTTAAACCAGAAGAGGTTAGATTTAGGCTAGATATAAGGAAGAAATGTTTCACAATAGGGCAATGAAACACCGGCACAAGTTGCCCAGAGAGGTGGTAGATGCCCCCATCCCTGGAAATATTCCAGGTCAGGCTGGACAGGGATCTGAACAACCTGATCTAGTTAAAGATGTCCCTGCTCATTGCAGGGGGGTTGGACTAGATGACCTTTAAAGGTCTCTTCCAACCCAAAGCATTCTATGATTCTGTGATTCTATATGTACAGTGCATAATCAGCCTTGCAGCAACCAGGATGTTACATTCTGTCTGAAGTAAATAGAAATTTCACTGCGGTACACAACTGTGGAGCTTTCTTCACTAAAATGCTTTTCTCTCAGAGACTCTGCCGAAGTCCCTCTGCCCTGGGGAAAGGAGCACAGATGTTTATTGGAGGCTGCAGGTCCCACATGCCCAAAGGAGGCTCCTTCCTGACCACAGTCAGGTGCTTCACTTCTGGAGAGAGCTCAAGTTTCAGATGGAGAAACTCATGATTTATCACTGTAGGTGGCTCCCAGACCATCACACGGGTTTGCTTATATCCCATTTGGAGGTGCCTGCCTCTCCTCACGCACTGTATGCAGCATCCAGAGAGCTAACATGTAGTTCTGACTTCACTAAAGAGTTTTAAAGTTCCACAGGAAAACTTACTTCCATAATTTCCTCACTTCAGAACACCACATTTTGCAGTGTTCTTTTACGGAAATTTTTAGATGTAATACAAACATACAAATATTTTAAACATATGGTGGTAAACTGCAAAGGAAATATAATTACAGTAGCTCTCATCAAATATAAAGCTTTTTATTTTACTGTTAATTGACTAAAAGGATTCGCAAATGCTGAAAACTTTGGCATCAATATTTAATCAAATGCAGCAATAAGATACTAATCATCTTATGGGATCAAGTAGCTAGGTTTTAGATCATATGATATATGATCAAGTGTACAACTGCTGATGCCAGTTGCTCTGTAATTAAAAACTAAGCCAACATTAAAATAACATAAAAGGTCTGGGTTAGACCAAAAAGAAAAGCCATTATGTTCATTCAACTTTCTTTATATGTTATTCTGAGGAAAGACCCATTATACGAGTGAAGACCAATTGTTCCTCACGGCCCTGACCCCTGTGAAGATGGAGACTTCTGTAAGGCAGATCTCAGAAGGGAAACCCCAGTAGCCTCCTTAGCAGAGCCAGCCTGGAGGAGCAGCTTAAGGCTGCCTGCTACCTGCTGAAACCAAAAAGGAGAGTTTTCCACCGCTTGTCCTCCTCCCATAGGGAATGTGCAGTCATTTCATGGCACCAACCCCTCCAATGCAGGTAGAAATGAAGTAACTGTGGTACCAGACATGATCTCTCCTCCTTCTCTCACCTTCCCATTTGCTTAGGGAGACCAAGGGAAAATTTTTGCAGAACGGGAATGGAAAATGGCCATTCAGAAGTGGCTGAACCTGGATCACCTCCAGCACGTGATCCAGCAGAGGAGAGAAAGAAGTGGAAGGAATGGGCGGGTGTCTTGGTCGCAGGTCCCACAGCTAACATCAGGCCTCAAGGGTTTTAAAATGCTGCCACATCATCCGTCTGTTAAACTCCCCACTCAACAATTACCAAAGAGTGGTCAGATCTCACTCTTTGCAGCTGCACGAGCAAGTGGTGTTGTTGCAACATCCTCCCTGCTCAGTTGTGCCCACCTGTCCCCACTCCTATATTCTCATATTTGCCAGTTTTCTGGAAGAGATTGTCTTCTGGTTACGTGGAAACAGTGTCTCTCTGTTTCCAATCACTAGTGCCTCAGTGCTGCTGCAGGACATAACAAACATTAGAGTAACAGAAATCATCATTCTTGGAAGATTAAAAAAAGCCTGAGAAAAATATCTTTTTGGTCTTAAATACTATAAAAGTTAATTAAAAAAATAAAAAGATGAGAGAAGGAGAAGACAGTTTGTTGCATATTTGGATGGCAAATACTTGGAATGCTCACTCCAATTACTCATCTCCTGCAGAGTTTTCAACTTTTTTTTTAATATATATATTGCTAGCAGTTTTTCATCTCAGTGTTAAAAATCTGTAATAATCACATCTTTCATTTAAAATACAAACTTCTTATGAAAAAAATCTGGTGAGTAAATTTCTCTCGTGTCTGTGATGGGAGATGTATTATGTAATTGAACCAGGGTTTTCTCTTGATTTTTTTTTTTCGCTCAGAAGAGCCAGCAAGTAAGAATGGTTCATTTTACTGCTCTGCAGTTTTAAGAAATGAAAGGGGTTGGACCATCACAAAAAGCTGAACAGTTTGATCTTTACCAGCTTTATAGTGATTTAACTGTGTTAGTTACATATGTTGTGCAATACTACAGGGATGGGGGGTCACAATCAACACTGGGTTTTGCCTGCCTCCATTTTACGCTGTGTTTGTTTAGCCTGCAATTCCAGGCCACTTTCATAAAGACAGTTCGTAATAACCATCATATTTTCAGTTTTATTGATCAACTACTTTAATTTGCAATTAATACAATAAAGAATCTCCTCTATATATTCAAGCACCAAAGGAAAAATTCTGTGAAGAGAAGTCATCAGTTATAGCACATACAATAGCTTTAGACACTTGAATCAGAAGATATTTCCTTGCCTCAATTCTAGGACTTCCAAAGCCTTCATTAAAGCATTTGAGCCCCATCCTCCACTAATGTACATCATTACAAGTTCAAGAAGGTCAGGGGAAGTCAGACCAATTTGAACCAGACCAGAATCCAGAAATACAGAATACTTTCCTTTTATATGAACCATAGTTTAGACACACAAACTGTAGATAACCATTTACATAAAACGCTAGACTGAAAAAACAATCCCCTTAAATGGAATGCTTGCAAGCTGCCTGTTACATTACTTATTATGTTGTCAGATGATGTCGAACTAAAATAGTTCCAAATATATTTGTTTGGAAAATATTTTCTGTCCTTTTTCAATGACATCTTATTCTAAAACAGGTAACGTGCTTCCTTTTCTCACTTAAGTAGTGTGATAGATCTGACAGAAGAGAATATTATAGCCCATGGCAAAGGAATTCTGCTGCTCCTCAATGATGCTTCTAGGTGATACTGATGTAGCTTCGGCTTCAAAATGTTCAAGAAAAAAGCCAGTAGTGATAACCACATTTACATCCCCGTATTTAGGTTTATATTCCTATTCACAAACAATGAGGACTTTGTATCTTAAAACAGTAACACACTTTATAATGTGAACCAAATATATACTTTACGTAGAATTACTACATTAAAATATTATAGATCATCCAACAACATGACAAAATGTCACTGCATTCATTTGAAATAGCTATTTGTGAAATAAGTGTTACTGTATTTTGCTCAAGGCAATATATTTCCATGCTTTATGAAATTATTGGTTCTCATTAAATTCTAATGATCCTGTCTGAAAAGAGCAGAACTAATTAACTGCTCCATTAAAGTTATTACTTACTCCTGATGAGGCCTGTAAATGATCCTACTTTGTTAGGCCAGTGAAAGTTTTCTGAATTGCAACTCCAAGCCTTACAAGGAAATTTCCTCCATCCAATATGTTTATTCCATAACAGTAAATTTACCAGATCCTAACAACACCCACATAGCCTTTGAGACTAAGTCTTACACCCTAAACCAAGTATTTTCCTCCTTTTACAAAGAAAAAAAAAAAAAAGAAAAGAAGCTCATGGTGGTGGGAAGGATCTGCAGAACCTGCATCAGACGGGTGATATGTAATTGGGGCTGGCACTGACTGAGCAGCAGCCCCCATGTCCTTCTCTGCCAAGGGCAGCTCATGTGCCCACTCCCTCCAGGTTAGCAGCGAGGGTTTGTGGTGTCCCACCAAAACTTTGTCCTTGCGACTGTGTGATCCTTTACAGCTGGCAACCAGTACCAGGGCTGGACCAGCGTTTTGGGAGCCTGTGTAGGACCTGGCAGACCAGGATTCAAGATCCTATTTATCCCTGTATGGAAACTAGTTACTTAAATCTCTCCAAGGATTTGGACTGCAGTGACTTCCTACCTCTGTTGTTGCTTCTAAAACCGAAATAACTTTGCTAACTCACCAGAAAAATGATGGCAACCCTGAGGTCCTTGGCTGCTCTGTTTATTGGGGTTTCATCCATGTACCTCAGGACAGATGGCAGGGTTGTGAGCGGCAGCAGCACCTGCAGGGCAGCATCTTTCCCCTGTGTCTGCACACTGGACTTAAAGGTTTGGCATAAACTGATAGTTTTAAAAGGTCATATGGCCACCTCCACAACCAAAAATAGTATCTACTTAAAGATCACCAAGGCTGCAAAAGTGAGTTGCCTGACACAAGCTAATGACAGGTAAAATTGCTTAGGCAGCTCTCAGTACTGGGGGGTCAAGATCACCCAAGACTCAATGAGACATCAGCTTATCCGCAGTGAAAATGAATGAGGAAAAGCATTAATTAGAACTGCTACAAAAAGCTTACTGACTTGCACAGCAGCAGAATGTGACAGCTGTGCTCACAAACAAGTAGTGCTGAACAAATAATATACAAACATTCATATGTGGGAGAGATTTTAACTCTAGATGTGTAAAAATCTCCCATGACACGCCCGTATGTTCATCTGGCCAGAGACCTGAAACAGTTTATCATTGTTACTATAATCCTGGCCAAGAGCTACTCAAGACAAGCATCAAATGTTTCAGTCCATCAGATAATAATTAAAATATAGAGATATTAAAGAAACTGAAAAATTTATTACTTTTGTGAGCTGAGATCACAGTTATTACATTATTTACATACACTGAATAAATTATTTTTAAAATTATTCACTCCGTTTCAATATTAAAACATTTTTCAGAGCCTTGCTGGGTTTTGGTTGTTAGGGTTTTAGGTGTGTTTGGGTTGGTTTTTTTTTTTTTTTCCATTATTTGCTTTTTACAAGCAAATATAATCCCCTTATATAAGGGCTGAATTTTTTGAGAGAAATTGAATACTTAAAAATACACCCCAAATAAAATGCACAAAACCTTGTAAACATTCAACTCCCGTTACTCCTCAAGAAACACCTCAGTTGGTATAGGCTTCTGCCACAAAAAAAAAAAATTATGTTGGTCATTGATATGTTGGAAGGGGTCACAAGTTCAATTTGCAGCCTAAATTGACAAATATACACTATATTTCTACTCATTATATGCCAATATCAGCTACTTATGCATTAAGGATTGGCTTGCAGCTTTGGATGCTTCTCTACAATAAAGTAATAGAGTCTGAAACACTGACTGCTCTGGAAATGCCAACACTTTTCCTACATCAACCCTTTCTGTCACAGCTAATAACTGGAGATCAATTACTAAAATAAGCCCCTCACTACAACCCCTTGGAAAAGATTTTGCCACATGTCTGCAGCAGCAACATTTGCTACTACGGGCTCTCCTTGCACACCTCACACCTCTCCACTTTCTTCTGATCTCCATGCATACTGGGAATGCACAGGAAAGCAGTTAACGCATTTGTATGAGCCAATCTCCCAAGGTCAATGCACCTTCTTTGATGATGTGCAGGAGGGATGGTCCACACTGGTGGCAGTAATGCTGTTCTGGGCCTCAAGGCGACTGTTCAGGAAATGTCTCCAAGTGAGCAAACGCCAAATGATTTTATTTTTCTCAGTAGCAGAAGCAGCAATGGGAGCTAAAACACACTCAGGTCCAGCAAGCTGGACCCTCTGTGCAGGCAAGCACCAGGCACAGCCCCAGGCTCCACTGCTTCCCAGTAGAGGCATTGTGGTTCCTGGGGGAGACCCGGCTCCATCACCCACGCCAACATGGCATTTCCACCACCCACATACTCCCCAGAGAGATGTGCCACTTGCCGAGAGCTTCCAAAATAGCAACTTCCCAACCCAAAATGTTAAAAGTTTTTGAAAACATTTGCAACCAATTTCAGAGTTAATTAAACACAGATTTGCTCTATTCAGGCATTTGTTCTATAACTTTTAAACTGTTGTTGGTTTAAAGTTTAAGGTTTGTTTTGTTTCTAAGTCATGTGTAAGATTTAACTGTAAATAGGTTAACTGCAGCTCTGATCTGCCTCCAGCATCTGCCAGTAAAGAAAAACAGTTTTCAAACACCGAGGCCTAACATGGGTCACAACATTTCAAGGTGGGACCAGTCCCACGGCACTGCCAGTAGAGAACCACATGCCAAATCATACAGCTAGTAAATAGTATGACATCCATTCCTCAACAACTTCCACAGCAAGAGATTTAGGAAAAGATCCAAATACCCCACCATTACATCTCGCAGAGTAGGTGATACATGTACAGTTACCAGATATTTCAAATGAGCTTTCACTCACATATGGTTGTATTCTACACATCCAAAAGTTACACAAACTAGATGTGCCATGAAGTTTGAAGCTATCGTCTCTTCTCTGTTTAAAACATCTGTAAAAAAATTGTATGCCACAAAATCATTGCTCACTTTTTTTCTCGACAAGGCAAGAAATCATTATTCATGCTTGTCTTTAAAAAAAAAAAAAATAAAAAAATCAGTATTTCTCCCAAGACATAGAAATAAATTGTCACAAGAAAAACTGTATTACCTTGAGTTTCAAGCCAGGCTTCTCCTAACTTTGGAGCACAGTCTTCCCAACAATATCCACTTCTCTGGTTCACAAGGAGCATCTCTTACGGTTCTTATCACAGATATGAAGACAAAGAAATCTCAGTTAAAATTGAGCTCCTGCTCACCAGGGACCAATTACTGATTTTCTTTCTTTCTTTATGAATAGAACAGACAGGATTTAAAAAAAAAAAATTAAAAAAGTATAAAAAAATGACCTATTAAAAAACAGCTACAGCGAATTGTAAATAGCACCACTAGAAAGATAGCCATGTCTTGCCTGCATTCCTGGTGACTGCTATGATTTTGTTGAGAAATTTGTGGCCTACATTCACTGCATAATGTCACAGAAACATGAGTGTGCCTTGAAGAACAACTGGAATCACTGATGTCTTAGGCAACTGTAGGCACTACACTTTGCCCTGGATGAATGAATTCATCCTACAAAACCAGAGGCAAACAACTGCAGAATATGCTGGTATGTGCCAGGGACAGGCAGCAGGTGCTGCAGGAGCTGTGGACTGTCCTTTGCAGAAAATAATGGCAATTTTACCCAAAATAAGAGTTTAACCCTCCCCCCCCATATATAACTGTGAAATGTGAATTTCTATCCAGTTACATGAAAAACCATCATGTGAACCCCCAGTTAATTATCTGCCTGATCTTGAAAGCATGCAGCAATTTGTTTATTACTACAACAGGTAACTAGCAAAACCTGTTTATGCATCATAATTGTATCAGTGCCTTAAACTGACTTTCAGAGCTTTCCTAGAAAGCCCACAATAAAGTGAACAGTTGGAAATTTCAAGTCTGACACACAGAAAAAATGCTGGTCTATAGTACCAACAAATTGTTATTAAAATTATTATCATTCTTAAAAAAACCACAAACAAACAAACAAAAACAAAACAAACACAAAACCACTCCGCAATTTCTTGAAACAGTGACACCGGTATCATTTAGCATCATCTGCTGCCACTGGTAGGAGATCATTCTTAGAGAACACAGCTGCCGATGAGCGCCTGGCTGGGAGGCCAAAGCACAATCCATACAGTCCTGCCTGTAACAACAACCAGGATGAGATTTTCCAGACACATCCAAGCACTCAGGAGCAGAGATCATTCATCGGTCGCTACACACATTGGAGAACACGCCTACTCCCTGGAAGCACGACTGCATTCTAGCAATTTTCTTTCTTCAGTAGCACACCCCAACAGACACTTGTTTTTCAATAGTTTTCATCTGTGTTCTGCAAAATGCACCCTGCCTCTCTGTCACGGTTTAGGGACAGGGCAGCCCCTTAGACCTATAACAGACTCTCTCTGTTAACCCCCCTCCCTCCCCAGAGAGGAAGGGAAAGGGAATAAGGGCAAGAGACTTAGCGATTAGAAAGGGAAACTAGAACAGCTTTAATGACAATTAAAATAATAAAACCAGAATATATATAAATATATACAAAACCAGTATTTAACCCAACACCCACCCCCCCAATGTCAATTACATCACTCTCACCACTGATGCTGTGGAACAGGCACCAGGAAGGTCCCAGACTGGGGCCAGCAGCGGATGGGAACTGTGTTCAGAAGACAGATTCTGGTACTGGGTTCAGAAACACACAGATCAAGATCACAGGCAAAATGGACAGAGTCCTCCTCAGATGTGGGCCACGGAAGAAGCAAGGAAGAAGACTCGAATCAAGCTAAGCAGGGGCTTGACCCTCCTGATCCCTCAGTTTTATACCAAATATGCCGTATATGGGCTGGAATAGCTCACTGGTCAGTCTGGGGTCACCTGTCCTGGCCTCTGCTCCCTGCAGCTACAGCCTTTCACTTTCTGCACCCCCCAGCAGGGTACACAAGATCCAGCAGTGGCCTTGGTCTGCACACCAACCCTTGGTAGTAACTCTAACCATGGGATGTTATCCCTGCTGGAAGCAGACACTGCCTGGGAAAACAGGCTGCTAACTTCAGACAGTGCAGTTAGTTAGAAGAACTGAGCTGAAAAGTGAAATCGCTGAACAGAATTAGTTCTGTTCTCACTCAAACCAGGACACTCCTTTAGGCAAACTTGCACCACAGACTAATAGACCACAAGTATTAGCTTAATACAATCACATCAAGCAGAGTAAATCTAACTGCATATACAACAGCATATACACAAAATCCACACCATTCAAAAATCTCACCACAACCTTGATACAAATCCAAATCCACAACCCTGTGCCACATATGCATAACTCTGTAGCTTAAATAAGTTTGAGTCCTGTACAAGGATAGGACTCACAAATTCTCCTTCTTCCTCTCCTCTGCAGAGAGATAGGCACAAGAGAGTCATAAGGAGGGCTGTTTAACCTTAGTTTAAGAAAAAACAATACATGAAGGAAACCTGCAGATCCTGTATCCAGAATAAAGATGCTGCATCATTCTCATAAACATTCACTTTTTGAACCTGTTTCAAAATTCACCATAACTTATGCTGGTTTGGGGTTTTTTTGTGAGTTTAGGCACTGTGTCTAAAGGTTTATAGAATAGTGACCCAAGGAATTCAGTAAAATTCCATTGTTCTAAATTGTAAAGTTCAATTTGACTAGTCACTGGAATCTGAGTGCAACCCCTTTAACCTAGTATTAAAAGTTAAAATGGCTTTTAACACCTCCTATTTCTCTCCTTCCCCCAAGGACAGCCCACAGCATGCCTGCCAGCTAGTGCCCATGATCTCCAGGAAAAGCAGGTGCCTTTCCTGCATGGTATGTTCCTAGTACAAGCAGTCTTGTCCATCTCCTGTCTGCAGCTGACCTTCAAGGCAAATTGCTTTCTTCATCAGTGAGACTCAACCTCACATATGACCACTTTCCCCTTTGACATTCTCACATCATCATTTAAAGGGTGTTGTTATCATGGCATGTTCTCTAAAGCCAGAACAAAGGAACAGTATGGTTTTACTTCTTAGGAAGAACATTTACCGAACATATGTTCCGGGGAAGGCAAAGGATTTGGGGTCAGTTACTGTAAAATCGAGAAGGAAAAAGCATATAGAACTTGTGGCTGAAACTGGCAGTGATGCAAGTAAAGCTGAATGAAAGCAGTGATACCAGTCAAGAATAACCAACAACGGAGCATCAGTAAATGGAGAGGTAAAATCAGCTGCTTTTTTTTTTTTATTTTTAAGAAAAAAAAAAAAATATGTTCATATTGCCCACAGGCTGCTCACCAAGTTGCGCCTATACAAAGATTACATATTACTTAAACCAATAGAATGGAAAATACAAATCTTCAAAAATAAATACCCCATAAGCAAAGACAGACAAGCTCCCTTATGTGTCCTACACAACAGACTGAATTATCAAGATCAGTTACATCCTCACTTCAGCCATTCACATACAGAAGGAAAAGTAGACGGTGGTCTTACCACAGCACATACAAGCTCCAAAGACACAGCTGTGAAGGTTTTGGAATGTGGACAGCATCCATAGTCTCTGAAGTGAAGGCCTAGGAAGACACTACTACCTCCCTCCAAGCATGAGCCTCCCAAACATCTTCCCCACTTCACAGGAACCTGAATAGAGGCAGCTGACTACATTTTAGCCAGGCAATGCTCCTATCTCAACTTTTTATCCTGAGAATGGCTGGAACTGCTGCTGCTAAGTGATAGCACCTGAACCACTAAAGACTGTCCTACACCTCAACCTTGAGTTCGCTCTAGTGAGCATGTTGCTGCCAAGTACCAGCTGCACTGAATTCAGCATAAAATATATCAGCAATGGATATTTCCAGTCAACAACTAAGATGAGGCGCCCCTCAGGAAATAACCCTAAAATGCTCAGAGTTTCTCATTTCTTTCCCAGACTCCAACTACATTACTATCACCAGAAAGTACAAGAGGGAAGGTCAAATGATACAGACAGCCTGGGGAGATTCAAACCAGCTTCCCAGGAGAACACCCTAATCATTGCCCTGTACATTGATCTAGAGAGGGTTGCTCTTGCACCAAGCCTTTCTTAAAAACACTTACAGAGCTTTATGGAGAAGCAGTCAGCAGAGACATGCTCATGAGCTGCAGCTCTGCAGTTGTAAAGACCTTATCACTCTCTACAACCACCTGAAGCAAGGTTGTAGTGAGGTGGGTGTTGTTCTCTTCTCCCAGGTGACCAGTGATAGGATGAGAGGAAATGGGCTTAAGTTGCACCAGGGGAGCTTTAGGTTGGATACTAGAAAAATTTTTTTACTGAGAGTGGTGAGGCATTTGAACAAGCTGCCCAGGGAGGTGGTAGAATCACCATCCCTGGAGGTGTTCAAAAAACATCTAGATGTGGCACTTCAGGACATGGTTTAGTGGTCCTGACAATATTTAGTAGACAGTGGGACTTGATGATCTTGAAGGTTGTTTCCAACCTTAATGATTCTATGATTCTATTCTCATCTGTGAACTGTGAACTCAAGTCTATGGAACTGGACTTGAGGCTTCACATCTTTAGTAACATTTCCATCTTTAATTAGCATCTGCTGGAGTTCAGTGGTTTAGTCTGAGAAAGATAGCGGCTCAAAAACATAAAGAAAGATGTGTAAACTTATTTTAACTGGTTTAATTCCTGTTTAATGAGTAAGAACTCTACCATTCTTCAAACACAACATTAGTTTCTGAGTCTTTTTCCTATATTATTCTGGATTCTATTACTAATCTATGAAATAAATTATGACTTTTTTCATCACTAACAATTTTAATGGCATGCAGCATAAAGTACTGTTTCCCGTTAATTTGGACTACTCTTTTTCAGTTTCATTGTTTTCAAATTATTAACAATTTCTATTAGGCAGAGACATGCAAGGATCAAGTTGCTGAACTGATTTTAAAAGCTTTACTTTAAAACCATGTAATTTACCTTTCTACAAATCTGATTTGCCAGGAAAACATGATTTTCTACAAAGTATGTCCAGGAATCATTCTGGTTCTTTCAAGTGCATTTGTAATGCTAGTAAGTGTAAGGTATTATGGCCTGACTTAAAATTAAAAGTCAAGCCTGGTAAAATTAACATGAAAAGTTCTTATCAAAACCTTTTTTTTTTTTTTTTTTTTTTTGTATTTTTAAATTTCAAAGTTACATTTAAAAGCACAAGAAATCCAAACTTTAGACAGCATGCAAATCCACGTTCATTCACAAATATGTAATTTCTAATGAGAACAAGTAACATATTTCTATAATTGTATTTCAAGGTTACCATTTAGAGAGCATCTTTTCCCTTAAGACCAAAACTGTGTCTGCAAAAAATTCATCACTAAGTTATGTTGATGTTAGTAATTAAAATGTTTTCCTAGAAATGTGGATATTTGTCATATTGTTTTCAGGTGTTCTGATGCCAAAATAAAGAATAAAATCTAGTGGAAATTACTGCTCATTCTATTGCTCTTCAGTACGTTTTATGACTGCATTTCTGAGTGTTGTCATATAGCTAGACATACAGGAGCTATGAAATGTACTTACAATTTATTGCCTATAATTAATTACACTCACAATCGTTTACAAGGAAAAAAATTGTACCAATAAACTGGAGACCTTTTAAAAAGGACTGCATATTACTTCAAAATTATAGGCTTCTTTAGCAGTTTCACTACTGCACTTTGGCTAATAAGGTTCTTGTTCAGATAGTGAATTCTCCGCCTGGGCCTGTCCCAGCTCTCCTGTGAGCTCCCACTGCAGACTTCATGCGAAAGCTGAAATCTTCAGCAGTTTAGTGTTAGCAACATGCAGCATTTTTGTGCAAGTCTCGGTATAGCTGTGGTCTTCTCATTTGATTTTTTGTTTTGTTTTGTTTTGTTTTGTTTTTTGAAGCTTCAGAACTCTGAATGAGCAGATTACCTGAAAAATTCATCATCCTTTTAATAGAATTAATTTCCAGCTTCACTCAGAGAAAAGGTTGAAAAATTATATTTGTAAAATCTTCTTGGATGCAAAAGGCAAATAAACCCAAGTTTTTTAGGGTAGAGATTTCCTAGGCTGATCTGTTTGGTTTGTGTCCTGTTTCATATTTTTAATGCTCAACATCGATGATATTAATAGTGGGATTTTATATCAAATGTTAAAACACTGCAGAAGAGCAGTCACTGGTCAGAACCAGGATAACCTTTACAAGTTAGTAAAGCTGAACTCCTCCTGCATCCCTATTAAAGACCAGCTGCAAAACCCATTGCTTGTATAAATCGTTGTGAAACAGGGAGGGGATTAAGTATAGTGAGGGCTTTGTATCGGTGCATTTGTTCAGTGGAAAGCAAAATGGTAGCTAGTATCAAACCCACTTAATCAAGAGAGTGAATTGGGACAACAGAAATCCCCGAAAGCAGAAATGTGATTCCCAAAGGATTTTTGCGTTGGTGCTGGTTTTTGTTGTTGTTGAGGTTTTTTTGTGGGTTTTTTTTTTGTTTGTTTGGTTTGGGTTTGGGTTTGGTTTTGTGTGGTTTTGTTGTTGTTGTTTGCTTTAGTTTGGTTTGGTTGGTTGGTTTGATTTTTGGCTGTGTTTGGGTTTTTTGTTGCTTGTCTAGTTTGTGGTTGTTTGGGTTTATTTATTTATTTAAATTTCAATCTAAGATTATAATTTATTTTAAAATGGGATTCCCAACTTCCCTAGTGCAAACCCGGGGCAATGTCAAGCTCCCACTGTCGTCCTCTTGAGTCTGTAAACAGACAGAATTAAACAATAGCCTCGATAAGTGCGAACTTTCTCCATTCATCTTAATGGACTGTTAATTATGACCACTTAAATGCCCACAGTGTTAACCCTTTCACCACTGACTGCGTTTCGCCCAAAAGAGCAATTTATAGATGTTGATTTATCCACAGGTAGACAGATGTAAAACTCACGATATACAGTTGAGTGGACTAAATGATTAATAAAGATGTGAATATAGAATATGCAGCCAGCGGGAAAATCTAATAATAATTTCCTGAAGTTTATTCTTTCCAAGGATTCAAGCAAAATTATGCTTTCAGTGTCAACACTGCAATGTTACTGTTGGAGGGTTGTAGAGAGCCAAACAGGACGGTGTTGGGTTTGTAGTGCATTTTCATGTTGCAGAAAGTCTTGAAAAGTGTAATTAACTGATGGATGTTGCACATCTAATTGACGTGGGAATACACAATGTCAGCATATAATTAGGCTAGTTGACTTTTTTTTAAGTTCAGACATTTCTACAGAGGTATATGAGAAATAAAAAAGAATTTATTTTTAAAAGGTAGGTAACATCTGAAAAAAATTCTCAAAGATCTTAATTGTTCCTGATTATAAACTGATGCTACTAATGAAATTAACAGATATTACAAATGAAATCACCTTCGGGGAGAAGAACACAACCAAAAATCACAGGTTTTGAAGAATTTAATGGAAGACAACAATTTTTGGTCTACAGTCCTGATAGAAATTATATTTTTAATATTGTATGTACCACAACTATTAATTACCACAAGTATTAGAATCAAGTTAATTTTGTACTAATGATTTAAGCTCTTCAAAAGTTCTAGGGCTAGCTTCTTCTCTCTTGACCAAATGGTTCTGGTATAATATAGATAACTCTAGACTTGATTAAGTCTCTCTGATACCCCACATTCCCACTGGCACTGCTGGCTCTTTGAGGGAGCCAAAAAGGACTTCCAGGTCTTCAGTCCACACCACAGGTTTTTCAGTGGTTCCTTCCATCAGATCCTACGATTGTTTCATGTTTGCACAAGTCTCAAATGTGGCCAAGTAGATAAATTATCAATGTGTGCCTACAGTTTGTGTTTAATATCTGCGTTACAGTAGCCACCTGGGGTTATGCAGCAGGCTGGCCAGCATGGGGAAAGGACAGAGTTCACAACATTTACAACATGCAAACTCCCCTTACATACTTCCTCAGCCTGTGCTGGTGGTTACAACCACTGCCACTGCGGTGCCACTGGCTGCCCTGCACATACTCACTTTAACTCTTGTTTCCAGAATATATGAGACAGCCAATACGCCCCTCCATGATGGTCAGAAAACAACAACAGATCTGCCAAGTAAAGCAGCTCTGAACACAGAAACCGTTTTCCAAAACCCTGAGAACCCAACAACTGTTTGTGCTCAAGCATGCGGTCTGTTTTCCCCATTTAAGCACTGTATGGTATCAGTATTTTTTTAAAATAAGTAGTCGTAAATGAGCAGTCAGGCCCATGTGGTCAGCACATAACGCTGGCAAGAACAACAGTACGTGGGCCGGTGCATTGGGTCTACCACCACTCTCAAGACCCCCCTGATAGTTACCATAGAGATAGTAGGAGCCACAAAGAGCTTCGATCACATTACTGGCTGGGAGGGGGTCAATTTGTATGCGTGAGCCCTGCTGGGACTGAAAGAATGCAGAGGAGGACAGGAAAGATAATAGAGAGAAAAATAAGTGAAAGGAGAATACAAGAAATGAGAAAAATGAAGGAAAGAAGGGGTTGAGGGCGTTTGCAACAACCACCGGGAGTGAGGGATCTCAGAAGAAAAAAAGCCAGCAGAGACCAAGGAGAAATGAAGAGAGAGAAAGCGAGTGAGAAAATCATGTCACACAGACAGCACTCGTGTCACTGCCCAACAGGAAACGCTGCTCCAGAGGAGCTAAGCCAGTGGCACAGCTGGCTGCAGAAGCAGCGGGGAGGGAGGGAGGGATGCCTGCATCACCTGACCCATGCCAGAAACACTGCTCCAAACACACAGTGGAGCAGAGAGGGAATCACAGAGGGGAGAGGGAGGGTTGCTTTCATATGCCCATGGTTTAGCAGCCCAAACGTGGTGCTGACTGAACCAGTGCCACAAAAAGCAAACAGGTTTCCTCATCCTTTGGACTCCTCAACCCAGGGCATTGAGGGCTGGGGGCTGGACAGGTTTTGCCTGTGAGAGCTGTAACTGCTTGGGTCTGGTGTGGCTGGAGCTTTGGCAGCTGCCTGGAGCCTCTGGGAGAGCCATGGCAGCCTCCACAGCCCCAGCTGCTGCATGTTACCTATACGTACCCTGTCATATTGCTGTGTATGCCTCCAGACACCAGAAGACTTTTTTAAACTAAGACAACACCTAGGTACCTACTCCAGAACAGCTGCAGAAAACACTCAGAATGACTAAATCATCAGAGTATGCAAAATGTCAAACTCTGGAAATCATCCCTTATGGACATCTGAGAAATGGGTATATTGTTGCAAAAATCTCTTGTTCCATTGCAGGTCAGTAATGGCACAGCCAAAATCTGCTTGTCTGTCAAGAGGAATCCTAGCAAAGTCAAAGAGAGAGAGAGGGAATAGGATTCAACACATAACCAGTAACGGTTATCATAATCTTGTTTAGTGGCGTGTTCACTGGCCCTATACCTCCTAAAAGGTAAGGGTAACAAAGAATGTCTTGTTTCAGTGGTCTCATCAATGCCATAGTGTCACTTCATGCCATAGCAGCTCACCTTGCAGGTCTTTCCAAGGGCATGTGCAGCTTCATAGCCTCGTGCTGGTGCTCAGCTTCAATACTGGGATTTCAGTATGTCGGTAGATGAACGTCCCAAAGTCCATCAGAGCAGTAGGCAGCTGTACCATACTGTACCCTTATCGCTGAGCAACAGAATAATTTTTCCTGGGGACAATGACCATCTGTTGAGTTTTTCTAAATTACACCTTTTTTCCTAGCAGGAGCATCAAAGTATTCCTTACCTTCAGGGCCAGCCCATGAGACCCAGACAATGTCCCCTAAACTTTCTTCCAGAGAAGCAGGTTTAAATATGTTCAGTAAAAATCAGCATGAATTGAAGAAAGAATCCCCAGCTGCCAATAGCACCCACTGGCCCAACTAAATTATCATGTGCTCAGTATATTACATAGCCCAGCCTGGAACTGGTTATGAAGGTGTGGGGTTTCTTAATGAATTAATAATATTTTTGTATCGTTCTACTTTTCAAGCCAGCTGTCAAATTGACCATAAATATGATTTCTTTCTTGCATATTACCACCAAAGTTGAGTTACCCCTGAGATCAACAAAATCACCTTTGAGTTAAAAACACACAGATGTCTGAGTAACAGTAAAATTACTGAAGTATGTGAAAGCCTCCGGAAATGGTGTAAAGCAGCTTTTCCATATATAGCAATGACAGCATTTAAAGTCAAATACATTGTGATTTTAGCTTAAAAAACCCTTCAAAGCAACACAAACTAAACTGAAGACACTTTTGGTTCAGAGGAATATACTCTTTAAGTAAAGCTGTAAACTACAGCATGAAAATGGCATGTATAAAATTGTCAAGTGCCTTTGTAGGAAAACCCAGAGTTGCATGCACAAACTCGCAAACTGCTCTATGCTATAGAGCCTTTTTTTATGTACTTTATAATACAGAATGATTTTTAAAAGCAACTGTGTCAGCCCAGTCACAGATATATTCTAAGATTTCAAAGCCTTTTTCCAGCCCTTCCGCTTCCTTATCACCACCACACATGTAGGGAAAGGATCTTCCAGTGAGACAGTCCAGTAGTTTCCATCCAAGCCCAGCCCCAACAGCCTCAGGCTGCTGAAGTCATTAAGATTTTTATGAACATCTACCAGCCAGATAAGTCCCCATTTCCAAATCCCTTACAATTTTTTTCCACTACAAGAAAACTTTCCAAAAGCTGGGTAATAGGCCCCAAACAGTTCTTTCCACACTAATGTGAACTGGAAACTAAAAAACCATCCAGCAGGTAATTTCTACAAGTCTCTTAAATCTTGAAAATGAGGCTATTCATTTTCTAATAATAAATCTTCACTGAAGCTAATCTTATCTTCCTTCCACAATAAACCTCTAATTATTACCATTCCAGACAGCATATCTGTGATTTTAAAAGTGTGACAGCAGTAAAAGCAAGTGCTGGATTTTAGGACTGAAAAAAAAAGAAATACTTAAATTAGGCATACAGAAAATCCTTGGGTTTTAAGATCTGAGCAACATGATCTACCAGAAGAAGTTACAAGCTGGGAGAAAACTATTCATACTAGAGTCAAGGAAAGTCATCACTGCTCCTGTGCCTGGTGGCGCTGGGGAAGCTCGACCTTCTGCTTGTTGAGACCCACACTGCACAAACAAAAATCAAAGAGGAAGGGTACTTTTTTCTTTCTTCATTTTAACTTAGTCTCGGTCAAACCCAGAATCCATTACTAAGTACTACAGGCAAATTAATAAAACATTTTTGCAAATATTTGTCTAAACTCAGAACTTTACACATCATTAATTATGAGTTTTATCTCTCATTTATACTGGAAGTACCCCAGGGATGGCAACCCTGTGAGGCCCAACAGTACCAAGCACTGTGTGTGTAATGGCACAGACCTTTTCTGTATCACTTTCACTCTGCTGAGGTTAAGCAAATTACAGACACTATCTGCAAAGCTAATTTTTGAGTTGCAGAAGATTTATATCACCCAAGAAAAAAACAATGTCAGGTAAAGTATTCTCTCAAATAAAACTGAAGAACTGAATTTTGAATAGCAGCTACTTGTCACTGACTATTCTCAATCAAGCTATAGAAAAAGAAATATTTAGAGAAGGGATCTGAGTAACACATCCAAGAAAACCAGAACCATTTGCAGGGAATCTGTTAAAAGAAAAGGAGACCAAAACTGATCACTCCAGTTCTTCTGCCATTTTACTGCATTTACAATCATCTTTTAAATCATCCAGTACAATGGATTGACCTGCACTGATTTTTAAACAGATACACTTACAGACAGCACTCAGCTTGTTAAAACTATTACTCCTTACCAATATGTGCACTACTCTAACAAGCACTTAAGAGTTGTTTGCAGAGCCTGGTGTGGCAATGACCCAACAAGAAAACAAAATAACCAGAAGATCCAGTCCATTCAGAGCAAAATATAAAATCACCAGCCCCTTTGGCCTCAGTTATTTGGAAGTTCCCAGCTATTCCTTGCCCTTCTGGAAGGTGTGGATTTCCACACCCTTCCCTGCCTGTTCACCTATTACGGTGCAGTCTACCTCTCAGATTTTGTCACCAGAGCTATGATGATAGTAAAGGAATAGTTAACAGAAAAAAAAGTCTGAGCCCATCTCATATAACAATCCTTTAGGTATATTGAACTTGACTAATAAAAGCTTTATTCTTTAGAGGAAAAAAAATAATATACTGTTGTTTCTCTCCCTTTTAATACATTTCTTTCAGGCAAAATATATATTTTGAGTCATCATTAAACAGACATTTTTTAAATTACCTGCTTTGGTAAACAAGTAAGTTAAATTCGTTTATTTCTTCTACTTGTTTCTAGAACATTTATTTGTCCTTCCCTTTTGATGGGTAAAATACAGAGGTATATCTCCTTAGTTCTTCTTGGCACCCTGTTTCCTCCCTGGAACCCTACATACCTTTCCCACATAAATCGGAGTTTTGTGACATTTAAATGCAGTTCCTTAAGCTTTCAACAAATTTGATACGGCTTTCCCCTCCAGGCCCTGTAGCAGTCCCCAAATTCCCAGCATTATTCAATCTGTTTGAAATCTTCCTGTTTCTTAGATAACACCAACAATTTGATCTGAGTGTTGCTTTCATTTTTAGAATAAGATCTGCACATTAAGAAGCCAGTGCCTGATTTTCTAGGTTATTGTTTCTAGTCTATGCATTTTTTTTTCCTCACAAAGGCAAGTTTGTGATTTTAGCCTCTGATGGAGCTTGTCATTTGCATTTTGGTAATTTTGCTCACTCTGCTTTTCACAAATACTATTCTTTTGAGATTCCTATATGCTCCAGTTGTAAAAACTGAATAGGAAGCTGCTTGCCTTCATAGAGCCTTTTGATCCAAATAGTCTCAAGAAATGCTGTACAAACATCAGGATGCCCATGAAACAGATGCTAAATATATTTTAATGTGTCGATCCACGGGGGAAAGTATGGCACTGAGTAATTAAAGAAAAAATGTTCAGATACAGAAAGTAAAGCTGTAGTAAGGTCCTGAAATAATCAAGAACTGCATACGCAGTACCTCAAAATTTCCTTGAAAAATTAGAAACTTCAATAAGAACAATACAGTTCTCAATAGAAACCATATTCTTAGCAATTAGGATTAGAAATGCTGCCCAAATTGGCATTAAAGAAATCAGTAGGTGAATAAAATCAAGCAGTTCTGCCTTGCAATCCTATTCTTTAATCTCCAGACAATGCTCTCCAGACATCCCTCCATTACTTTTTATTAGCTGCCTTTGGCTTTTTTTAAGTGCATCGTTTCTGCTGAGCTTATCTGCAAAGAAGTAGGTCCAAAGTAAGCAAAGAGCAACGAGAAGCAATGAGGAAATAAATAAATAACTAATCCTCGGGAAGGAGCCTTTCTGAGCCTGTGTAGCTGAACCACTGACTTATTGTCTCTGCTCTCACCACACCCCCTCCCTTCAGTCGGCTGTTCCTTTAAAAAAAAAAAAAAGAAAAAAATTATTTTTAAAAATTTGGTAAGGCCTAACCAGCATTAATAACCTTACAATTCTTAGTAAAAAAGGGAAAGCTATTTTGCAGTTATATGAAAACAAAAAGCATCCGAAATCAGCATGTTGTATTTGTTCTCATCATCAGTTTGATGGGAAGAAAAAAAAAAAAAAAAAGGACAAATAAAGACAGCTGTTAATCCATTTTAGTAAAAGTGGAAAAAATCCTGGGGACCTTCTAAGCCTAATTTCAGCCTAGAGTGATTTTTATGGCCAAACAATGAATCCTGAGAATAATTGGTTCATATCATGAACACACATCAAACTCTGAACCCAGGTCCTGATCCAATTTCCAGGGTAATCGGCAGGAATACCTCCTTTGACTTCGGTGACAGTAACAAGGTACAGTATCATTAAAAATAATAATAATAAAAAAATCTTTACAAATGTCCTGTGTGAATACGAACCAGTTGTTTGTTTGTGTTGCATAAGCTCTAAAAGTGTTTTTGCAGCATTACATGTGACTTACATCGATGCAAACAAATCAATATAAATCGTGGGTAAAAAAAGCACCATCACTTAGAGAGGTACTAAATTTCCAGACCACAGTATTCAGATGATGATTATTTATTGCCATTGTACGGAGATGAAAGGCTGTGGCGTCCCTTCCAGTTTCACTGCTTCGTGCCAGCTGAATTCTGCGAGGGATGGTGTTAGAAATGGAAGGCTACAGTAATGCTAACTATGCCGTTTCCCTCCAACATCCATTTTGTTCCAAAGAAACACTTGCCAGAGATTAAAATATTCAAGATGGCTGTTTTCTGCACCCTTTCTGCGAGCACTACAGTTTTTCATGTTTCAAATATTCCGGGTCCCCGTCTTTATGAAGACTATGAATATTTCATTCCCCATCTTATCTGCCTTCCAAGTCATTAAATATTGGCGAAAGTTCAAAGGAGGTTCGGCTAAAAACTGCCTCATTTCCAGCCCGGAC
>JAAGNO010024441.1:0-34741 GCA_033439905.1 Ceryle rudis
TAATCACCCTAACCCCCCAAAACAACCAAAGCGCCCCCCCCATTCAAAACCCCCCCCTCCCCCCCAAAAAAAAAAAAAAAAACCAAAAAAACCAAACCAAACCAAACCAAAAAAAAAAACCAAAAAAACCCTCTGCACATGACCTATAATGGGTCTAAATAAAGCCTGAGCTGTTCCTTACTCATGCATAACTTCATTGCTTCTGTTCCCTCCACACCCTGCCCAGTTGGCATAATTTGCAGAAGTGTTTTGGCATGGACAACTGAAACACCCACATTCTGCCTGAACTAAAAAGCTTGATCCTGGAGTCCTTTTCTTTTTTCTGAGCTATAGCTAAATGAGACTCTTATTTTAATAACAGAGGTCCTGTCTGCACTGTAGGTTTCAACCAATGAAGACTGAACTCCAACCATGTTCCCGGGTTAGGACAGCTACAGTCGCACAGCTTCTCATCCCACGCGAAAGCTAGAGAAGGTTTAAAACGTGGCAAAACCCCAACTTTTACATTTTGCGTGACTGGAACAAAATTATCAGACTCCCCTAAACTACCAGGCCCACCCTCTCTCGAAAAAAACTGGAAGTTACCACGCATGGTAATGTGGTAATGAGCACACACCTTGGTGCAGTCCAAAACCAAGACAAGAACAAAGAACGAACATGGGCCACAAGGAACAGTCGCAAGCTTTTTCAAACACCTATGTATTCCCACTTGGGTGCCATACCCTGAAACAATTTTAATCCATCTTTCGCTTTAAGCAGAGACAGCATCGCCACCGACGATGATACGACAGTGACAAAGGAGGGCTGAAATTCAGACCCAAATTGTTATTCCCCTCAGCTAGGCAGTTATGCACAAGAAACACTGCTTGTAAACACTTCTTTGTCAAACACTCAATTACAAGCTGCTTTATGAACAAAACGAGCCAGTCGCAAGGAAAGCAAGAGAGGAAAATGGGGAAGCAATCTAAACCGGCGTGCAGCCATTACGCCACCACATCCCCCAGTAATGCTCAGGGCTTCACGGCCAGTCCCTCTTACCAGGGAGCACGGACTTGTGCTGGGAAAACATCAAATTCAGCCTTTCAGAGTGGGGGCTGGGTTTTGTGGATCTAGGCTCTGTTTTCTGCTGTAGGGATTATTTCCTATGTGGTAAGCAAAGAATAACTTTATTATTTTTATATTCTTGGTTTTGGCAGTATGCATCTGGAAGAAAAAGAGCACACATACAAATGAGGAGCAAGTTTTAAAAGCTCAATTCAAGCAACACTTTGGATATGATTCTCTACCTTCGTGTCATCCCTGTTTACACATTTATATACTGAAACTGCTCCATACGAGATGAAAAATAACTGCAAAGCACATAATTTTTTTCATGTTAAAGCTGCAGATGTGCTCCACAGCAGACCTGTCTGGCCAGCTGAACTATCTCCATCTTCAGTCCTAAGGCACCGAGACACTAACTCCAAAATGATACCTATAACTGACACTACAGCTAATATATGTCATGTTAAATTAAAAAATATTGCCCTACGGCCACTCGAAAGTTTTGAGAACCAACAGAAAGACAACTTTATGAAATCCAGCACCACCTTCCAGGAGGCTGCAATATTACAGCATCAGAGGGCTATTCATCACAGCACTGTTATTCTAGCTGCCCTGGACAGCATCCACTACTTGATCCATTACCTCGTCCTTGGATTCTTTTAGCAATATTATTCCAGTGGATGAGGTTTCCCTTGGAAAAGGTTTTTTCCTTGTTTTTACTGCTCAGTGTCAATGAGTCAAGCAGGACTGTAAGAGGAAATATTAGAGAGTGTAAAATGAAACCTATTACTGGTTTTCAACTTTTAACTTGCATGGCACCTGCAGCCAAAGGAAGAATTGAGCCTGTGCTCCTTTCCTTAGTGCCAATGTCAAAGCCTTTAACCAGAAGAAATTGGAACGTGGAAGGAAGGTTGAAGATAAAAGATTTGTTTTAAAAATAAAAAAACCTGCACATATTTACATAATTGACTTTAGACACCAACTTTCAGAATGCAGCAGCTACCCAAATAATACCTTGCTTTGTAATCTCAACAACTCTAACCGCAAAGAAACAGAACTGAGAAGAAGCTACCAGAAAAACAAACACAATAAATAAACACAGCCAACCTTTTTACATATAATGATATAAGAGTTTGTATATACAATTCCTAAACTTAAATTTGAAATATTCTCCTTGCGAGGATTTAAAAATAATATAAAAAAGTCAAGGCTCAACTTCAGAAAAATTTAGAATCAATTTGCAGTGCTAACAGCTGGAAAGACCCACATACAGACAAGGTGTACTCCAACACTTGAGTGAAAAGATACAGACATACCTGACTACACATTAGGACCCGCTCAACCAGGAAGCCTGGGAGAGCTTTAAAATCTATCACAACCCCCTGATGGCTTTATTTAATTCTTCCATTTCTTTTAGACAAAACAACACAGTCCTCACGGACTGACTTTGCCAAATAAATAGCGCAATGGCATTCACCTCAAGAGCCGCTAGTGACCTTGCTTGAAGGACTGATGGGAAAAAAACCTGCTTATTTTACCTAAGAGATGTCTTCAAATCAAAGACATGCTTACTCAAGCTGTGTATATTCTCAACAGTTCATGTAAACCATCCATCAGGCAGAAGTATGAAAATTAGCTCCCTGAAGGATCCACACTGAAAAGAGGTCGAGGGATGTGGGTAACACTGCCTGAGGCTGCAGTTTGTGAGGCGAAAACAACTGAAAGGTGGAAAACAGCATCATCTTTGATACGCTTCCACAAGGAAAGCCAAGTGTGCTGGACCAGTGCCATTAAATGACTTCAGGCAAAGACTGGCAACTGCCAAAGCGATTCTGCTACAGCTCCTGGTGCACCAATCCCAGCAGTCTCTCCCTGAATTGGAGATCCATGGCCAGCAGTAAGCAAGGCCAAGTTCTGCATGTTCAAAGTAACAGTATCGCATGAAAAAGATATTTATTCTGCCTCAACCACAAGTGACACTGGGATGTCATTTTTATGTTTGGTTTAAATCAGCTCAGATTTAGACTGGCACTGCACAGACGGTTTAGTTATTAGTAGTGATAAGCATGCCAAAGGAAGAATATTGTCTATCTATACCTACTATGCTTGTTTCAAACACACAAGAAAATACCTTTGATCATCTCCAAAATTACAGGGATGATCATGAGGAGCCATACTTTACCTGCTGCCATTCAGAGGCTTCATGTTTTACTGCAGACATTTGGTGAAAGCCCAAGAACAGGGGCTACAATTAGGTAACAGATCCCAAATCCCTGTGCAAAGCTAGCTAAAATATTGGGCAGCCAGTGCTGAAAACAAGATGGAATAACCTTTTAGACACTCCTTGTCTAAACCGGAAAACAACATGCAAAAATACCATGGCTGCTGCTTCAGCTGCTGCTAGGTCCAAGCCTCTTCTGCAGTATCTGCTTTACACCCAGGAAAAGGGGGTCTACACACCCAGACCATACCCTTGCCCTACCTCACCACCATGAAGAGATGTACAAGAAAAACCTCCAGCCAAGGCTCTGAATCTCTTCAAACAGTACACACTACCAGGCCTAGCCAGAGACAGAGCATCATCAACCAGCGCTGTCTTGTCCATTCTTCCATTTGCTAAAATCCTGAGATACAACAGAAATGCTCTATCTTGGTGCCTGCTCTTCTCCAAAAGCAAATACACAAACAAAATAAATCACACACACACAAAAACCAAAACTCCCTGAAAAAATTACCACCAGACAACAAGAAAAAAAAGAATAAGAGGAGAGAAGGAAAAGAAAGAAGACCTCGTGCATTGTGTCAATGAATTACATTCAACACAGAAAAAGATACAAGTGGTTATAGCTTCCTGCAAATTACTTTATGTAATTAAATCCCCTTCTCGAAATTACAAACCATTTAGCTCTTCTTTTATAACAATGTAAACAATGACCAACAACAACCTTTTTTAGTGTCTGATGCCACATAAGTTATAAGCAAGGAAATTTCCTTTTTATATCTCTGCTTCAAAAGAAGCCATTGTAAGGAGATTCATACACATCTACTTACAGGACATCAGCCAGAAGAGAGGTTGGCTTTGTTTCTCTTTTTTCAAATCTTGTCTGAAACTACATTTAAGCAAATGTGACCTAAGGTCCTTATCAGTCATCTAACTGCAGGCAGACAAGTTAAAGGTGACCTGCAGGAGTTTTAAACCATGGAGTTTATAACTGGTTTGATTCTTTGCATACATACAACATACCTTCCTTGCACTGTAGCAGTGTGATTTAACTATCTTCCTAGCATTTCAATTTTCTGACCATTTTTACTTCAAAAAAGTCAGGAATGTCAGGTCAAGTCTTCCCCGCTTGCTAGGGATGAGTCTTGTGAGATGAGAGCTGCTCCGAGTGGCTTCCTCCAGGTTGCTCTATTTATGAAATGCCTGCACGTCTCAAGGTACCAAGGTCTGCTCGGCCACACTTCACTGGGTCTGCAGCTATTGCATCTTCTCAACAGGGAACTGAGATGCAGACACAAGGCCCCTGAAGACACTGTGGTTCAGCTCCACTAGAGGTAGCGTAAGAAGTCCCAATGTAGAGAAAGCCCTGGTAGCATCCAGTGCTTTAATCCCTGTGCTCTCCAGACCTGCTCTGACACATGTTAGAAGTGCCAGCCACCATCTGGAGGCCTAAAACATTGCTGTTGCCCAAATGCTGTTAAGTGGGAGAGTCAGATGGGGACAGACGGGAATTGTTGAGAAGAGGAAAAGGAGGGAAAGAAGCTTCTGCAAAGAAGTTAGAAGCCAGTCATGCAGGCAAAGTCCAGGGTCCAGCTCTGAACGCAGCAGGGTCCGTACCTCTGTAACAGCGTTATGATTCTTAAATACAAAGCAGGGAGCTGAGTGCACCTGGTAACACACTGCATCCCTGTCCCCACGGCCAACCAGCCTCTGCTTGCTCTGCCACCCGTGAGCAGTCCCCACCCAAGCAGGAGCAAATCCCATGTAAGTAAGGTGCTGGTCCAGGTGAGCAAGCCCTGCCCAGCCCAGCCCAGCGACAGTGTCCCCCAGCTGTGTGCCTGGGCTCGGGCACACCAAGGAGCTGCTCTCAGAGGCAGCGGGTCATCTCTGGGAGAAGCAGGCAAGCCCTACAAGAGCAGGGACAAGTCAGGCACATGGAGCAGCAATATGGCAAGCAAGGGTCAGCTATAAAAGGGGAACCCACCCAGCCTGACAAGTATTTCACTACAACAGTGAAAAAGAAAAAGCCACATTCTGCTACATATAACACCTTCAGCAGACAAACCATGCTTTATGTCACTCTATTCAGAGAATAGTATTTTCAGTGTACTAAAATCAGGCACATGCTTCTGTTTAATGCTTCACTGTTGGATTTCCCCCCAGTTCTAATAAACATGGCCTCCTCAATTTATATTTCCCTAGCAGAACTGCAGAGGATTTTGAAATACATTTTTCCAGCCTTCTTCTACCGTAGATCCCAGTGGTTTTATGGAACTATTTTGCACTACTCCCCCTTGAAGCACAGTGTGTTACAGAGATTGGTTATGGAAGCTGTGCTGTAGCTCTCAAAAGGTGGCTGCAATCCAGTGAAGTTACCCGCACCACATTTATAACACAAACCTTAATTGTCTGAGGTTTGTACAGCACTTGAAAGACACACTGAAGAAGCTAAACACACTGTGAAGTTCCTCCCCAGTTGCAGAGCGGGCTCTGCAGCCACATCAAGAATCTCGATGAATTCTCGGATAAATTTAGCAAAAACAACAGCACTTCTTTGCAATAGCAGGGTTTCATTTGGGAAATAAACATCCAGTGTTTATGTACAAAGGATTTTTCCTCCTCCTGCCACTGCTGCGCTATGCCCACTGCTTCCCCTCTACTTTGATGCAGAAAACAGAATACCAAGTGCCTAACCAGGACTTAAAGCAGATTTTTAAATTAGTTCCTGACAGCGCAAACAGATTGCTATTGATTGAAATGAGGCTGATTTTAGGCCTTGGATTAGCAAACCTAATGACTAAATACTGTATTGCCCATTTCAGTACTTTGCACCGTTACTCCCCAGTGGTTTCCCAGGCAGCTGTGAAGTCTCCGCACTTGCAGATTAGCGTGAGAGAGCAAGGCCAGGCCATCTGTGGCTGTGCTGTGCGGCCCTACTCAGCCGGAAAGAAGGACCTCCTCCAAAACCCCCGGGACAGGGCCCCTGCCACTACAACCTCATTAAGAGCTTTGAAGCCCGTTCACATGTTCCAAAGCGAGCCCGTGCTCCAGAAGGCTGCGCCGGACCAGAGCTCCACACCTCGCCCCAGCACAGAAGCCTCCAGCGCCGGTCTTGGCTCAAGCGGAAGGGAATCAAAGCACCGAGCCGAGCCACCTCCCCGGGTTTCCAGACAGCCTGGCTGGAGTCAGTGGTAGAGACTTCACACAGATAACACACGCTATGTTAACAGCCCGACTCTCCCAGAAATCAGAAAAGTGTACTTAAAACTAATTGGTACAGAGCTTTCATGTCCAAATTGTACATTCTCGTACTTACAAAGGTAGAAATGGATCCTAGTTTTAAGCAATACATGAAGCAACATTTTCCTGATTAAAAGAAAGTGGACTACTTTTGCCTTTTGCTTTGTTGTTTAGTTTCAAAGAACATTTAAATAACAATATCTGCTAGCAAAAAGGGTAACATCAATTAAAAGGAAAAAAAAAAAAAGAAACCCGTTTGTATAATTTCAGTTTTCAAAAGCAGTGAAATGCAAACACCAAAGCTACACACACCGAACCAAACCAATCCCCAAAACCCACATTAAAGGAAACCTTTCTTTCCTTTTTTTTCTTAAAAATAAAAGAAAGAAAAAAAAGAAGTTGGCTGCCTAGAATTCATTTGCTTGTAACAGCCTGAGATACTGCAGGTAACAGAACAAGTTATTGTATTTAGACCCTCTTAGACACAAATCAGCTTCCAAACACTGCGTTATAAGACATGGAAGGACAGACATACCCATACCCGTCCTCTGGCCAATACACAAAGACTCCAAAGGTTATTTTTTGGACTCACTCTCCTATGTGGCTGCCGAACATCAGCTAAGAAATGTACATTTCAGTCTGAACTCTGCATCATTGAGCAAACATTCTGCCTCCAGCCCACCAGTGGCTTCAAAAGCACATCCAAGTTTCCAATTTACCATTTACCATTGAAAAAATACAAATAAAAAAAATCAAGCAGCTATGTGCTCCTGTTGCCCAACTGTCAGCACAAGCAGTATGATGCCAAAGGAAATTTTTCACACAGGTATTTCATTAGCCAGATGAGTTTCTAGACTGTTTCTCTCTACCTTGGGAAAAGCCCCATACCCTTTCAGTACCACCACCACGCACAAAATGGGGCCAGGGGTATGTAACTGGCTTGAAGACAAGCTACCAATTTTCACCTAGACAACAAAAAAACCTCAGTGTGCATCCTGGATGGAAAATGTCCGAGTGTATTGCCTTTAGCTCAGCTCAGCAGTGACCCAGAGCAGTTTCTCCTCGAGGGAGAGCTAAGTGTTATATTCATCAATGAATGTTGGATAAAGAGCTGATGAGGATCACAGAAAACTCACATGAATAGGTAATCAAACATGTTAATGTTATTTAGCAGTTCCAGTCCGGCAAGAGCCACAGCAACAATACGCATTAATCATCAATAATGTTCAGCAGTCTGACGAAGGCTGGGGAGTGAAGGAGGCACAGGAATTAGCTGTTTTCCCTCCTCCAAGAAGCTCTGCTGAAGTCACAGAGATGTCACACCTCCAGAGCAACAGGACAGCATTAGTTTTCCCGCCCTTTCCTCCCATGCTCCAAACGCAGCATGCTATTTATGAGCAGTAAATATGTGCTATACCACCCTGTTCTCCTCAGCTTCTTTGAGACTTCTCCTCATGTGATTTAAACAGTGGGTGAGAAAAGGAAGGAGGAGGTGTAAGACACTCATCTTCGTGACAAACGACTATTTGCAGAACAGAGTGTTATTACAGCCGCATTTAACATCTAAACGCACTCGATACACCGTAACGCTCCCGAGCTCACTAACCACAGAGCTTGAGGTTAACCTAACTTGAAATATCAGCAACTCTTTCCTATTAGCCCCAACTCTTTTCAGAAGGAGGTCAGCCCATTTTTACCCTATGTACAGAAATAGCAATGGGTCCTGAAACTCAGAAAAGAACCGCGCTGTTGTATATCCAAGGTGATCCCAGGCACCTCGCACACTCAGAAGAATGAGCAACTTCAAAAATTAACCCAGAAAAAACAGCTCAGATAAGGCTAATGACAAAACAGGCTCAAAGTTCAAAGGGTTACTCTCCAAAAACTAGAAGAATGACTTAGCACAACACAAGGAAGCATAATGGGAACTAAGAGGTTTCATCTCACATCTATCCTGTACTTCATCTAAGTAAACTGTACAGCCAGCCATAGAGGAAATCCTTTCAAGAGGTGATGGGCTCCTCTCTCCCACTGGCACTGTCTGCAGCAGTGGTGGGGATTCCCTTCCATGAACCACTGTGTTAGTCTAGGGCATGGCTTTTAAAAAAAGGCAATGACTCAATTTCCAACAAATGCTCCCATGCTGGAGGCAACTACACACTTTCAAAGAGGCCAGATTTACTGCAGGCCACTCTGGCTACACTAAAACCTGCCACAGCTTTAAACACTTCCTGGTTCCCTAACCTACCCCTGATCACTGCGAGAGGTTTTGTTGCTTCACATCAGAGAGCACTTGTTTCAAGTCAGCACTTCTCCCAGTGCCCCTGCATTGAGAACAGGCCCAAATCCTGACGTGTTTGGCCAAAAGACCTATGACTATTTGAAATATCTTTTCCCCCATCTGCTTGATTACAGCAGGAGAGAAATGGGTTTGAATTATTTTTATACACAATTGGAGTAAGAGACTGGAAAGGACAGATAGTCTCTTGCAACCCTCTCCCCATACCCTGAGGTACAGAAGAACCAAATATTGAGAAGCAAATAGTAATCTGGATGCTTTGTCAAAAGGAGTGAAGCATTAATCTAATTTTCTAAACAAAGCAGACAACCTGGCACTCAAATCAGCTTACCACTTTGCACCTCTCTACAAGGATTAGCAGAATGCTATAATTATAATGCCCAATTTGATTTATTAGAGAAGGCTGCGTAGAAAAGATGACAAATTCGGTAGCATTGTGAAGAGAAGGGATGAGAGTATAAGGAAAGCGTCAAATTGAACAGTAATTTCTAAGCAACATTTCAATATAATTAGCATTAATTACAGTAAGCTTTCCAAATTAGGTATAAACCTATGTTTAATAACCCTGAGATGCAAAAATCACCCCCCAATTCCAGGAAACTTGGTATTACAGCCAATTTGTCTAGACAGCTTGGCAGGAAATGCCAGAATTCTAGGTGTGAACTTTGTGGTTATTAAAAAAAAAAGGGAAAATTATTGAACTTGTCTATATCATTTGCATAATTAGTTTGAACTAAGAATAGCCTATTTTATCTAGCTTAGATTTTGCTGCTACTTTCATCAACCTTACAGACCCGAAAACTTGTCTGGTTTTCACAACTGTATCAGATAGGATAATAAAAGGTATTTTTAAAAACTCCCATTTCAAGAAAGGATGAATTCTAAGTGTGACTTGTTTAAAGAGGCACGGTGTATTAATGAGTCACTCATCACAGGTTTTATTTTATACTCTTTGTGCAAGCTCCTCACTCTTTCTGGAGTTTGTTACTTATACTTACAGGAAAAAAAAAAAGAGATTAAGCAATGAAAGATGAATTCAGGTTTTCATGAGTGTGGCAGCAAATACCCTATTTAATCACTGATGGCAGCCAAATACTAGCCAGAAGAAACAGATAATGTCCTCATTTTTCAAAGCTGAAACACAAATAATCTAAATGTTTAGTAAACTATGACGGCAGCAGCACATAATTACAGAAACTGGAGTTTGGCCAGTGTAACAAAACCTCTTGCCCCAAAGGTTTCTAAGGAATTGTCATGACATCTCCAGCATCACAATTGCTTGAATCTTGAGGAACTGGCTCACCCCAGCTCCAGGAAGAGGGGACCTCCCCACTTCCAACCGAGTGCAGCCTCACGATGGTGTAAAGACCTGAACTCCCTGCAGCATCATGCTAGACCTGAAGGAACAACTCTCTGAGCTGTAGAAAGGCAGTATGTACCAGTCAGGCTTTCACATTTGAGAGATTTTGGTGGCAATCGAGACAATGACCTCCCTGGTTCCGTTCTTGAACTGCATCACTCTCAGTTATGCCAACATGAACATTTGTCAGGTTACTCTGGGGACCAGAGCGGGAAGTGAGCCAGATTTACATATGCTTTGCAAGGGTCGCTGGACTGGGGTTTGGGGCCTTTTCACGTAAATAAAAAAAAAAAAAAACCTGACCCAACAGCAGCTTTGCAAAAGGCAGAGGAGCTGATGAAGCACAATGCCACAATCCTGGTGTAAGCAGCAGGCAGGAATAACATCCAGCACTACTGCATCTAAATGTTTCATATCAAAGACAGCAACTTCTGGTAAAATACATGCCTAGCATTTTGTGGGTTTGGATGCCAAGAAAAGGAGCCTGGTTGCTCAAACTTTCATCAAAACTAAAACATGCATTTATTCATCCATAATAAAAAGTCATTTTAATTTGCACAGAGTATTTGTGCACAAACTCACTGCACCTGTAACTAGAGGGGGAACTGAAATCATATCACTCAACTAGTAACAAAACCAAACAAGAAACTTAATGTATTTTACCAGCATATACACTGAGGAGTCTAAACCCAAAACATTTGGTGTCACTTTGGGGAGTTAAAAGATGACAAACCTGGCAAATATTTTACTAGAAGGGCAGGGTTACACAATCTGCTACCTAAATTTTTGCAAGCAGAAAGTACTAACATCTTCACATAAGTTATTTGTACTGAATTATTCTAACTTTTTTTTTTTTTTAATCAAAAGGAATAAAACAGAAATCTGCTATTTTGTTAATGAGAACAATTAGCCACCAGAAGAGTAGGGCCATGAGCAGACCATTAGAATGTCTAATAAAGTGTGATGAGCCCTTCTGAATCAGTATGCTACAACACAATCACATTGCATTAGACAACCTTTACAATCCTTTCAAATCCTAAAATATCCAAAGTCTGAAAAAACACTTCCAATAACTGGACAATTAAATCTTTTGCTGTCTGGCACACATACAGAACTAGTTTCACGGAACAGAAGGTGTGCTTGTGTTAAACAGCTCTCTTTCTCTTCATCACAGAGAATAAAAAAAAATTGTTTTTCATTATAATGTACTTCTTAGCTCAGAGCAAGTGCTGGAGGATCAAGTACATTGGTCTTTCCACTGGCTGCCATTTGGCACCATGTTAACAGTCAACAAGGAAAGTGTTTCTTTATAGAGATAGGCTGCTGTGCCATGTGGATTTCAAACTGATGAACGAGCACTGAGTCACCAGCAAATCTCCCTGCTGAGCAGCAGTTCAGTGATAAATAGCCTGCCAGCCATAGTGCCTCTTCTTTGTCACCTCCCCCCGGCTCCGTACACACTGTGGTTAGATGGGAGTCTGCAATCACCCCCTCCAGCATGACAACTCTTAATTCATTAATGCTCTATCACTTTTCAGAAGGGCAGAGACTCCCTAGAGCCCAACTTCCTCCAAACTGATTTTCCACTTCTAAAACACTTGAATGCTCTCTCCTTCTCAACATACTGTGTTGGGGGCACATGAACGTGATTCATGAGGTGGACATACGCATGTTTGCAACTTCCAGGTGCACTTTAACAAGCACGTCTTCCCCGAAAAAGGCTGTGAACCGACTGATGATTTCTACTTATGTCTAATACTGTAAGAGCCACAAACCTATGCTGTGAATTACCACACCATCTCAAAGTTGCAGGGTGCAAGGGAGGTCTGCTCCCTTCTTCCCACATTACCCAACAGATCTGGTCTTCCATTTTAGCTCATGAAACTTGCCCGCAACACAGGATTTGTGCACTATGGCAAAAGCCTTGTAAGAGCCCTTGTTTCCACCAGCTTAAGTTACCAGAGAAGCCAAACCTACCAGCAGAACAACATTTTGCAGTCACCAATGCCACGATAAAGTCACTTCTGTTGAGAAATAATTCCCTACCTGTTTCGATAGCTTCAAGGGGAGTTTCTTCTTCAGCCGTTCCTTGCCTCTTTCTGCCTCTCTCTCAGAGCTCCCAGCATCATTGTTATGGCCATTTTCACTTGGCTCAGCAGACATACAGTTTTCAGATTCTCTAGGTTTCTTTCCCGGATGCCTCTCCCATTTCTCCTTCCGCTCCTGAGGCTTTAGCGACATGTCCTTCTGTAAGGAGGAAAAAAAAATAGTATGCTCTTTAAGTTCTTGGAGACTACTTTTAAGCATTAAGCAGTATAAATATTGAATAAAAACACAAACAAGACAGCATGTTCTTTCCAGAGATGACTTAAGATGAATAATTAGGCATGCACAATGCAAACAGTAATTTTAGATTAGATTAGGATGAATACTCTCCAGGCTATGTGTTTGATTAATTTCAGAGATGCTGGAACTGGTTATGAAAATGAGTTCGCTTCAGATTAATTCAGAAACCATACGTCAACAGCCCATGAACTAATCAGCATCCTGATGGAAAGCCTTTAACTGCTCAACTGAAACAGAGGTGGTTTCTATTTGTTTTGTTTCTGATGTCAGAAAGCAACATATCAGACCACCCCCCCCCGCCCCGGGTCTGACAGTCTCTGATTCACAGTAGCATTCATATGGAGAGATGCACTTCTAAAGCCAACCATGCATTCAATAAGCAAGCCGAGATCAATGGGATCTAAACACATAACAGAGGTTGAACACTTCTAAGTGTTAAGCGTCTGCCCTGAATCAGGACTAGAACATACAATGTAAGCACAGTTAAAAGCGGGTATGTCATGTCATAATGATTAACATAGGAAGTGAGATCAGAGAAGGGAATTATTGCTATCCCTGGCATCTTTGAGGATGGAAAGCTGAACTCTCAGTGACAACGTTATCAACCTCTCCCCGTACACACACCACACAGAAAAAAGGTTTAAGAAATAATATGCCAAATCACTAGGGCATTAGCACACTACGGCCAGATAAATTTTTCCCCAATGCTTTTTATTAACTGCTCAAGAGTAAAAACAAACTGGTTTTGGAATGTTTTGCAGAATCTCTATCCCAATTAATTTTTATGTGTATCAGATTAGGAGATACGTTAAAAGTCCTGTTCACCGTACCAAATTCTGACAACTTCAGCCACAGAAATTTTCTTAACTGCCTCATCATGCCTTTTCTAAATGCCTCGCTTCTGACTCAAGCAATTACATGATGGATATTTGCATGCTACGTGAATGGAGCTCACAATGCAACTCACATCAACGCACACACCTTCAGTACTGCAAAAGAGCTTATGAAAATCATTAGCTTTCTAGTTGCTCAAAAAACTAAAGCCTAACAAAAAAAGAAAATTAGGAATTGGGATGAAATGCCCTGCTGATTGCTCTAGATTACTTCCTCCCCCTCTCGTTTAATTAGTGAATTGACTGCCTCAGTGTGCAACATGCTGACTCCACTCCAAATCACTCACTGCTTAAAGTCACCCTTCCCTGTGAAGCGAGATGATGCACTGACACTTTAGGGTCACAGAGATATAGAAATTTGAATCATGAAGCTAAAACACATTCAGCTGTTTCCTATTCCAGTCCAGGCTCAAAGACAATTAGCCAGCACTCAACCTCTATCCACCTTGCACAAGGGGGCCTGTGAGCCTGGCAAGCTCCTCTAAAAGCACACATACATACAGCAAGTTGCAAAACCCCCAAGATACAACCCCTGCCACAAAATTCAACTAAGTAGCACCATCTCAGAGGTGCAGAACTCATGATACAGCTTACCTTGCCAAACCCCTAACTGGTGAAAGAGAAAGGAAAACTACTGTCCGGATCATTCTCCACAAATGATAAAATAAAGAATATAAAATAGTGTTTAGTTGCTCACTTTGGTTTTTAAAGATAACACTCTAAAGCAGCAGGTTGAGATGCCACTTAAAGGAGGCCACATTGTCCTACTTACTGTGAAGCTGCCAAGATTGAAATCAAAATACTAAGCTTTAGTTACTAATCAGAAACTAGTGCAGTGGTAATGACATCAGTTAGCTGATACTCAGCAAGACATCAGAAACAGAAGTCACCAAAAGTGTGCACTTCATAAAGCCAGATGCAGCTGCAACACGTCAGCAGACGCATAGAAGATGCTGTAAGAGGTGATGTGGGGCCCTGCTAAAGCAGAAAGGAGGCTGTGGCAGTGGAAGGCCACCACCTCTAAGCACCAGCAAATAATGCGGTCCTGGCTCAGAGTGTAATACTCACTTCTAGGGACACTTCGCAAAGCAGTAAATGGACATTTCAGTTTCAATTCTAACTGACTTCACATGGGGATTGGGCCTCTGTTAACGCCTCAGGAGGTCTTCCCTCGGTACCCGCAGCATGTTCCCTACACCTTTTACATGATCCACTTCACCACATAACTAGTATGGAAATGTGTGGTTTTCAAACCCCTTACTGAATCCTACAAAATTCCCTGCTTAGAAAGTTATGGTTTTCTTCCCATTTTTTTTTGAGATTTAAGGTTTGTCTCATCACTCAGCTACTAACAAAATTAATTCAAGGAATACAGTCATAGCTGGATCAAAGCCAAGGAAATAATGCATTCACTTGTAGTGCCACTTGTGTCCAAGAATCTCAAGCACTTTCCAAACAGCCATAAATTAAGACCCAAGCCCTGGTAGCCGAGGCTGCTGCTTGTGTCTGGCAGGAGGAAGGCGGAGGGAGGCATCCGCAGCTCCGCTGCGGGGAAGAAGCCAAGATTCTCAGCCACGTGAGAAGAAAACCTATTCCACAATCCTGTTTGTCCCCACTTCAGCAGAGGACGCAGCACTAAAGACTTATCTTTTTCTGGGAACACAGGACACTGAGCTCAGCTTCTCCTTACTGACAGAGGGTGACACCAGGGCTGTTTTCTAGGCTGCTAAATGCAGACCTCTTTTCAGCCTCAGGCTGAGAGCAGGAGGGGGCTAATGGAGTTTCCGTTCTTGCCTCCTTTGTTTCCTTTCTATTTACTCTACTAAAGAGCCTTCCAGCGATTGCTCTTTTACTAAAGTTTATGACCTACAAGTTGGGGACCTCACTTAGCACAAGAGCTCACTATTTTTGGATGTGCATCTGTGCTTCGGTGCAGGTGAGTGCTGGAAAATTTAAGCACATACAGAATATGCAGTACATCACCACAGTGAACAGCATTTATTGATGTACCTTGACTTCCATCCAGAAATCCCAGCCAACAGGTGAGACTGGCCTAGTGACAAACTACTCCACCGGTGCTTTCCCCCCAGACAAGCCCAAACACAGTTATTTTTGCCCTTTGCATGTCACATAAAGCCTAGGAGTTCACACAGCAGCAGTATCTGAACTCAGGCCCTGAAGTCAAAAAGTCTCTATATCCAGCCTTGGGGTTTCTGCCCAATCCAGGAGTCAGCAGATGTGGCTACCTTTGCTCTCAGGGCCAGTAAATCCCCTTTCTCCAGGGAAGGCTGGTGATCCAGGCCTATTCTCTCTTCTCAGTTGCAGGAAGGAGATTGCCAAATCTTGTTCCAGAATATACAAAACTATTTTGTTCCTTACTAGTCACTGCTTCCAAGGCTGTCTCCTACCTGTCCTCACTTAGGAATCTCTCTCACACCTTCCAGGGCAGGCTACAACCTCTCCATCTGCAGCCCCTTGTCTGTCTGGGCTGCAGACGGAGAGCAGATGGTTCTAATTGGCTGCATGGTTACAGATAAGGAAGAATTAGGCCTTTCTTTAGAGCCTCTTTCCTGGCAGTTACTCCATGAAATACAGATTCTATCTCCCCATTTGCTTATTCAGATGCACATACCAAGAACACTTCAGCTCTACCCGAAGTACCTTGCACACCAGTAGCTGCGAGGATCCACCAGCAAAGAGCTCAGCACAGGCAGGCAACCCAAGTACATAACCTAGGCTCTACAACAGATTTTGGAAGTCCGTAATAAAAACCTGTGTGATTTTTTTCCCGCCATTGCTATTTGGTCCAAGCTAAAGTTAAACAATTGCACCTCTGCTTGCGGTGGAGCTGGCGACATCCTTAAGAGCTTGGAACACGCCTTCCTGTAAAGCCATTTCTCTGTCACCAAGGCACAGCTGCGATCTCCAAAGACACCCAAGGTGCACACCGCTCAGTTTATAGATAAAGCTGTGAATAATGCAAGTGCCCTCAGCTCTGGAATGAGACCGTTCTTACCCCTAAAATGCCACAGCAAGAGACCTGTGCACACTGGACTCCACGTTGTCTGTTTGATGAGGAAATAAGCACCAGCCCTAGAGGACCCTGGCGCAAGCTCACACCCACAGCCGTCCACTGGCTGGAGTTATTACCGCCTGTTTGCTCAGCCCAGCTCAAACTCTTCCTTAATCCTCTGAGTTTACACAGCTCTTTAAGATCCCAGAAAGCATGTTGAGGGAGGCTGGGGTTGTAAATACCTTTCATACACAGGGAACACTTAAAGAACCTGAAAAAAAAGTACAAAACCCACACAGCTAGATGAAAAACCTCGAGAGTGTTGCTGGGGTGCAGCGGGCAAAAATAACACCTACAGTTAATAAAATAACCACCCTCAGCCCTCAAGCATCAGTTCAAAATGCAGCACTGGTGCAAAATCAAGTCCATTACAATCCCCTGTCCCCAGGGCCCATCAGACACTGCAAAGCTCAGACACAGCCAAGGACTGGTTACACTCTGCTCCTGCCAGGCTGCCTTTGCTGACTTCAGAAGATTATATGGGCTGATTTCCCAGAAGGGAAACAGCCTCCAGCTTCTTTCTCCACAACTCTTTACTGCACTTATTCCTTAAGTTGGGGAACATGAAATAGCCCACTGAACATCAAACAGAAGAAGGATCCACTCAAAGGAAATTTAAAAAACCCACTACTGTCTCTAAAACTGACCCCGCTTGTCCCTGTTTCTGCCTCCAGCTTCTCAGCAAAATTGCAATGGAAAAGCCCCCGAGGATCTAAGCACCAGCTATCCTCACATCAACTTTATCATGCAATTAGCAGTAGAGTTGTCAACTGTGTTTGTTTAATAGTTCAGGGAGAGATCCTGGCTCAGAGAGGAGCTGAAATAGATTTATTTCAGTTAGGTTACTTTTAAAATACTCCTACTGACCTGATACCCGGTTTACAGAATAGCAACACAGAAACAAATGCTGACTGAAATTTCTTGTGCTTTCTAAGTAGACAAAGCAAATTACAACTACAGACTGGACCACTACTATGGGAAATCTACTGTCTGTTTAGTTGCATAAAGGTGACACAGGAGACAGTAATTCAAATGGAAAGATAATATTGGAGATATACATAAGAAATGTACATGAAATAAATTAACGTTAAGGCAGGGATTTGAAGATGGGTCCATAGAGAGAGAGAAACTACTGCAAGAACAGGGGCCAGCACAAGAAGAGTAGCCAACAGGCAAATGAAATGAGGTGAATAAGGAGAGGAAAAAAAGGGAGAAAAAAGGAATAGATTAAGAGGTAACTTTGCTGGAGGGTATCAGGACCACTTCAAGGTGACTGAATTTGACCTCAACATGGTGAACACAAGTGGAGATCCTAAAAATGAGCAGGAGCACACTTGAACAGTGGAAGAGAAGTCTGGAGCTCTGCTCTGGTGAGCTACAGAGTAGGAGGGCAGCGAAGGGGAAGGAGCCGCAGAGGTAGGACTGGCCCCCAGCTCAGCACAGCAGCTCCTCACTGGGTGTCCCAGCTGGCCACAGGCCAGCCCGGCTTTGCTCTCCCTGGAGCAAAGGGCACTTTGGAGGCAGTTGGCTGGCATCTCCAGCTGGCAGGCTACAATTTTGCTGGATGGAGAAGTTCTCACTTTTCCTGTAATCTAACACACACTTGTTTGCTTTGCTTTCCCACCCTCCCTTCTCCCCCATTGCGAACTTCACTAAAAACCTAACTCCAGCCTCTAGCCTTTCAACCAAAGCCACTAAAGCTCTTATAAAAGGCAAGAAAAGTCTAGATGTGAAGTGACTCTCTTTCTTTGACCTTACATTCAAGCAATGCAATCAATATCAATTAAAATGATTGCAAATTAAATCCTTGCTTGTTTAACCTTAGACTGCAATTCTCCTTTCGTAGCTGACATATTCCAGATGAGTTTGGGTCTTGCTTTTTAAAAGGCATCACGTTTGCTCTGACCCTGTCGCATGTTTAGCTCAAGAATACGATGACTTTTTGACAAGACAGCTTTGGAAATGTTAAGACATTTGAAGCTGCCACTAGTTTGCTGGTTTATGATACATGATTTAACTTAAAAATAAAAGTGAATGAACCAAGAAACTCACTGTAATTGAAACAGTCAAATTTATTACCAGAGGCTGCATTCCTCTCACCTGTGAAGAGCTGAAGAGCAAACTGCCGGTACTCTGCTAAAAGCCCACTTGTTATGTCTCCCAAGAATTAAAGACCTTTGCTGCTAGGGCCTTGAAGGCACCATAACAAGTAGAGGAACCTTCGACAAATGTTACCTCAACACAATCTAGCCAAAATTACAGAAGCCAAGGTCAGAATCACTCTACTTTTAAATGCATTTTAATCCACAGTGATTTTTACAAGGCTTTGATTGCTCTTTTTGCTTGCAAAAAACACCTGAATAAATCAAGTGCTGAACAGTAATTCCTATTAAAAGCTGGGGAGAAGGGAGCTGGTTCTACTCTCTTCCTTTGCAATGACTTGAGGAAAAAAAAACAACCACACAAAGAAAAAAAAAAACAAACACAGAACACAAAACACAAAAAAAACCACCCCTCCCCACCCCCCCACAAAAAAAAAAAACCCACCACCAAAACCAGTCCTCACTCTCCATGGTAGTAGCAAGTACCTGGAAACAAATGTCTAACAGCAGTTTAGGAGACAATAAAAGTAAGAATGTACACAGCTAATACCTTCTCTTAAGTAAGAGGTGGAGGAACTCCACATGAATGTGAGCATACAGTTGTTCATGTTCTTGGTAGAAACCCTTCTCCATCATCACCCAGCAGGGAGATGGATACACAAAAAATCTCCTGGTTTAAGCCTCGCTCTGCAAGCTCCACAGGAAGGCAGCTGTGGCTTTCTCCCTCTCCTCCAATTTCCTCTTCAGAGCCTGCGGGTGCCTGGCTGCAGAGAACTGCACCCGTCTTCCTCACTACCTACTAACAGACACACTCTACAGCTATTAAAACTCCCACAGGTGCTTGCTGTCCATCAGAAAGGAAATGATCCCATTTTAAGCCATCAGTATTTCCTCTAGTGATGGCAGTAAATGCCTGACGAGTGCTCACAGAATTACTGTCAGCGGAAAGTGTGTCAGAGAGCAAGGGAGCTTAAATGATTGAAGGGAAGCTGGGGCACCATTTTCAGGTAGATGAAATGAGGCATATTGCAAGCCCAGCCTGCCCAGCTTTCACAGGCTGCAGGAGTGCTGAAAGGCGCTGCTGTTTGTGCACCACAAGGCCAACCCACCCAGCTTTCGCAGCAGATAAAAGTACGTTTTGGCTGAAGCTGCTTTCAGCCAGGACTGGGAGCTCAGCCTGCCCACTTTATGTGGTGTATGAAGGAGCTGGAAAAGAGGTTGTGCTTATCTGACAGCACCTACTTCAGTTTATTTGAGTGGCATCGCCGCACTGCTGGGTACAAATGCTGAGCGCAGAGCACATGCCTCCTGCAAACTCCCACCACCTCAGTGAGTACCCTCCCAAGCAAGAAGGCAGCAGCACCGCATGCTGCCCTCGCACTGCCCAATGTTTCACAAGTGACAGTCTATGTGCAACACCTACATTTCAAAGAACATGATCTGGAGGATATCCATCTCAACTTCCAAAGGTAGCCAAGAAGTAAGCGGCACAGTCAGGCACACACTCCAGGTCCAGGGTTTTGAGAAGACATTCCTCAAGTGTGCCAATATTCAATGACACTGCTGGGCCCACACTGACGATAAGCGGCAATCACAAGCTTGTTCTCAAAGCAAACACTTAATCTGAACTAATTCCCCTTCTCCCCACATTATTTAAACAGGCACTCATGTTGGATTCTAACAGCTCCCATCGAGTGACAGAATTAGGACCTGAAGAAGCAGCTCCTTGCTTGAAGCCAGATGTGGCCATTTCATCACTCAATTCCAATCTTGCCAGGAAGACAACACAAGCCCCAGTTTCCAGCTGCACCAGCTGGCCCCAAGCTGCCAAAGAAAAAGGCATGAGGGTCCTACCAGCACAAGCTGGTTATGGCAGCTGGATGCTTTCACCATTACCAATTTTCAGTTAAAGTAGTCAGAAAAAACAGGAAGGCACTGTCAAGTAGAAGGTGCCTCCAGCCTATTTGTTACAATGGACAGAAATGCTTAGAGATACTGTCTCTCTCTTCAAAACTAGTAACAAAAGAAGACACAACTGTTTCAACCTCTGCTGAGAGGGGGATCTCATGCTTCCATGAGCTGGATTCTGGAAACGAGAGGAGCCAACCTGAGGCTGGGCAGATGGACGGGGCATATGGCTCATTCACCAAAGGCAGGAGCCTAAATTGGTCTCCTCCATCTCTACTTCTGCATTTAAAGTTTTGATCCTCATAGTGCAAAGTATATAGCAACTGCATTATGATTGTACTGACTACCATGTGAATGGCTTCATACTTGAGACTTAAAAGATACAGCTATAACCTTATGTAGCTTGGACATGACTTCAAGAATCTTGGGCCTGATTTCTTCCGTAATTTAAAGCTTCCACCCACTGAATATGAATGCAAAGTTTAAATTAATTTTCTGGGATTCCCAGTTCAACCACACATTGTCTCGACTCATTTTATGGTACATACTTTTAAAACTAGTCACGAAAAACGCACTGCTCTAAGGCAGTAGCACCTACAGAATGGGAACTCCGGACATCTCCCATGTGGTGACAGCCTCAAAAACATTCGTTCTAGAAGTAGCTGTGGACATTTTGAGACTCTTAACTCCAGCCTGCACTCCTTATTGCCACCTTCCTAGGAAGCGTGCCGTTCCCAAAGACACTACAGAACAGAAGTATCAATGTTCTTCAGCAACAGCACAGCAGTCTGCAAGCTCAGCTTCAAGTTTGACACAGCTTGCACAAAGCCAACCAACACTGTGCTGAAGGAGATGAACGCTCGCAAAGTAACTCCTGCCAACTCTACTGTAGGAGTGAGAGCCTCCAGAAGAAAAACAGCCATATCCTGATCCCTGGTGCTGCATATTAAATTAATTTATGTTTAAACACTATGACACTAGAGGCATTTTTTACCAGCTCTGCAGTTGCCCTCAGTGGTAGGCAACAATTTTCAGTTCAGCTGTCACGAGGTCTAGAATGTGCATTAAGTAAATAGTCCTCTGGTAGTTTCTTTTGGATAGGAAACAAAAGAGAAGAAATAGAAATGGTCCAACAGTAAGAAATATGTAGAAGCCAGCCATCTCCAGATATGGCTGCCCACAGCATATTACTTCAACCTAAGGGGAAAATCTGAATGCAGCAACTTCTACTAGAAAAGAAATTCCTTTCTAAATATCTAAATGTCACATACAGTAAGGAAAAGTCCCGAGCAGTGCATCAGTGCACCCCCATCACCCTTGCTCCTCCTCAAACACGCTGCTGGAGAAATGTATTGTACAACAGAGGTCTACAGCTGCCAGTCTCACCAGCAGCTCTGTGCTCCCACGTCGCATGGCTTAGCGCACCACGTGCTCACAAACAGCTCATCTATAACCGGTTTGCTAACAACAGACAAGCAGCGACCAAATGTTTCCATGTACCCTTAGGGCTTCCTAGAACAGTTCCAAATATTCTGGTATCTGTGTCGGGACCAAAACATACATTTATATCCCAGGTGACTGCTGAGACAGGGGAAACACACACTATAGTAGCAGGCAATTTTGATGTATTCTATGTTATAAAAAAATTTCCATCAGAGAGCTCAAAGGTCATGAATAGATTTTCATATGTTTACAGACAGCAGCAATTTCAAGCTCTGTAATTTTAAAACTGTATGTCAGTCTCTCAACTTCCAGCTGTTATTTCAACATTAGATAATGAACACAATGCAAAGGTTACACAATCACTTGAAGCAGCTTATGCTGTAGATCCAGTCACACAAATCATTATTAAATTCTAATTACACATATATTATTTTACAACTCTTATTAGAACAGCAGGGCAAATCCTCTTTTATAAAGAGATCAACAGTTTAGAAAAAGAGGCCAGAAAGGTTATTCTTTTAATGTGGCAGAGAATTGCTCCTCTCTCTCTCTCCCTCCATCACCTAAACCACTGCTGATTTGTCTCAGAAACAAAGCTGCACCTTGTTAATATCACACCAGTCGGTGCACATACAGCTATCAGCCCATATTTTGCTTAAGTGCTTTATAGATCTCCAACACAGAGACACTGATGCCTACTTAAAATAATCATCTTTGATCAGAGGGGAAGAAGGAAGGGGGGGGGGTGGGGAGGGGGGGCGGAGAAGGCATTTAATGGTTACCCAGTGCACTGTCTGAGTATGCTCCTGGTTTTAATTTATGCACCTACTTTGAAACTAAGACATCCTCCAAAACTTGAGACTTCTCCTAAAGAGAGTGCTGTTATCTAACCTAAAGCTTCCATACCATAGATTTTAATTTCATTTTACTTTTCTTTTGGAGCAGAAGAAATCATTGTAATCACACAGTCTGACCCTTTTACCATACAACCAAATGAGCAAAATCACCCAGCTGGGAGGGGCCTAAGGGACATTTTAGGAGTGCACGAGCAAACCACCCCACTACCAAATAAGAAAATCAGCAAATCATTCTTTGCTCTTGCCTCTCACTTTTTCTCTCTATTCCCAGGCAGCGCGAAGCGTTACCCACTCCAGTTTATTCCGCCCAAATCCAGCTGTCAGTCACACAGCATGTAACCTCAGTGGGAATTGAAGAATCTCATCCCCAAGATTCAGCTTTGAAGCAGGACAGACCAGCAACATCCCTTTGTGTGAGAGAGATCTCCTGCAGTGACAGCAACACTACCCTGGCAAAGTGATGTCTCTCTAATCCCCAATGCATCCTTAGCCAGCAAAGAGTTTCACACAGGGAAATTCCATGCTTTGACATTAAATAATTCCAGCTGGGACTTTCAAAGGATGAGAGATAGGACTCCAATCCCTTCACATGCCAATAGGAAACCCTTAAGGTTTGGTTTATTTTCTGTTTTAAAAGAAGTCCATAGTTCATTCTCATTTCCATCCCAGTTTCCTCCAGAAGATGAAACTGAAAGTGAGGAAGAGAGGGCAAGAGCAGTGCTAATGGGAAGACAGACTTTTATAAGACTGACAAATGATAACACTAATTCTTGGGTTTGCGACCCATGGCACAAAGAAGGAACAGATAAATCAACACATTCATTAATGTTCCTGGGAGAAAGAAGCATCTGTACTTTTATCTAGTTAGTCTCACTTGCTGCTAAGGAAGAAGTAACCAAGCAAACACTCCACCAGGACAGCAGACAATTAAAACTCAAGAGTGAACAAAATCAGCAAGCTATAAAGAGGAGAACATGTGCACAATCAAAATGATGTGATCCACTTATCCAAGCATGTCAAATAAGGCCTCGGGCAGGCAGGGCTGACAGGACAATAACACATGACAGAGGAAGACCTCAGCAGAGCAGGTGCCATCAATCTCCTTGCTCTCTCACCAAACACAGAGTAAGCAGTGCAAGCTTCCATTGGCTTTGCTACTCTTTCCTGTTATGTTTAGAGGACTTGGGGTTTCCCCCCTCCAAGCAGTGCTAAACCGGACCTTTTTGCAACCACTTGTTCAACCCATGCTAAATTACAAGTTTCTCTTAATGCTTAGTTTTCAGATCCAGAAACCTCTATCTGAACTCCACAGACCTGAAAGCAAAGGCTAGCTGGTTTGTAGGACCTGGTTGCTTCCTGTCTGGAACAAGGCTTTACCAGAGACTACAGAAAGGGGCATTCAAGCACAGTTCTCCATTTGTTGCTAGCCCTCAATTTTGAAATGCAATAGAGATTTCAAACATGATACAGAGCAACAACTTTCATCACTGCTAATTAGTTAAGAGCCCTTGTACATCTCATGATTCACATCTCTGAGGGCTTCGATTTGCTTCTCATTTACTGCTCACAGCACCTTGTCAATGCTAAACGTCGCGGAGCGAGAAATATAGGACGCAGCACACAGTATTTATTCATTCAAATGTGCATAACCCTTTGGCAAGAACCAAAAGATCCAGTCAATGTAAGAAGGGTTAAGACAGAACAGATGCAACCAGAGACTCTGGAGAACAGCTTGTACGGAAGCAGGGTTTCTTGTGATTACTTCTGTCTTGTAGCTCTTAATAAGCCACATCACAGCTGACATCTCCACCAGCTATCTGCTTCCTTATGTAGATAACCAGAAACAGAAAAGCTGACATGGCAATTATATTACACACACGCACGCTACTTAACAACTCTCACTGCTACAACAGCACGAGCAATGAAGAACGAGCATATCCTGAATTCTCATCTAGGCTCCAACTCTCAGTGCAACCATTTGTGAGACACTTGATTTAAAAATTGTTTTAAAAAGTGCTCCTAAAGTAACGCCCATCACAGTGGTAACCCAGGAGCCTCTCGGTGCCCACCTATGCTCACAGCACATGGCACCTGAGCGGTGTGACCCCACACATGGGTGGGAAGCCCAGCCAGGCGGAGCGGAGAGGTGCTCGGACACAGCAGGGCTCCTCTCTGCCAGCTCCATCTTCCCCGTCTCGGAAGGCTGTTGCTAAGTGACAAAATGCCACCAATATCTGCAAAATCCTCCATCTCTGTCCACCCTGAGAGCCTCAGCCCCATTCCCAAATAAGGCACCCAATGGGCCACCACATCTCTCTTGCGGCCCTTGATAATCTTGCTTTTATGTGTAAAGCAGCTCTTGTCAAGGAATTCAGGGAGCCCTATGATTGTAAAAACTGCAGGTAAAAAGACAATTTAAAGAATAATACATTTCAAAAAGCAGATAAAAGGGCAGAAGGGGAAATTTCACACATCAGACCAGAAGTGCTCACTACAGCAGAAAGGGGTTTAAAACACAGGGTTTCCAGGTATTTGTTCCCCGTGAAGGATATGGATTTCCCAAGGTCCCCACTGTGACCCAGCAAAATTGCGTTAGTTCTCAGGTTTCCTGTAAGAGCAAGAGACCAGCACCCTTTTTGCAATAATGTCAAAGCAAAAGTCTTTTCAAACCTTACAGATTCAGACTGAAAATATAAAGGAAAGACCAGTTTAAACATTCACCTATCCCACAGACGGCGGCAACCTGGGGAGTGCAGGGCCCTGTTAAATTAACATTCACTTAACAGCAATTCATTCCCCATCTCTCTCTCCACACGTTACTCTGTTATTGATGCAGATGAGCTTTGTGGATTTCACATCCCATTAGGAAAAGAAACTCCTAGATCATACTATGCTCCAGAAGAACTGTCAGTCAAAAACATCAAAATCCCCTTCTGACACAAGAAAGGATTTCACATTGGTGGTAGAGAGCAGGTATTTTCTAGGACACGCAGTAAATGCAAATGCAGATATTGGCTACAGAGAAGGCAACAGGTGGGATGTGTACAACTTCACCCTTACATCCTTTTGAGTGTCTTAGATAAAAATCAGCTTAAGAAGAGCGAGGACAACATGATCAATATATTAAGTCAAGCTGTTTGTTACCAAAAGTGTAGAACTGGCAGCTCTTCTTGGCTTCTGAAATATGACACATAACCTGGCCTTTCTAATGCACTACTTTGGATGGCACCCAAATCCAGCACCATCTGGCTACCATGGGCATATGTATACAAAGAGGACAGAGAGACTCCTGGCTGACAGATAAAGTGACATATCAGTGCAGCAACACGGGCTTAAAATCTCTACAGAGTTTGCAAAGCCAGCTAAGCATGCTGGAAACACGAGGCCAGTTAAGTCACTTCAGGGAAATGTAATGTGAGGGCTAAAAATTTCTCATGCACGTGAGATCCATGTAAACATTTGTTTTGTTTGTAGAAATCATTGCTAATAGTTGGGGGAACAAAAAAACCCAAACAACAACAAAAGAAAAAGCAACCACAAAACGCTTTTCCTGGTGTAGATTCAAAGCAGAGGGCATCACATTTCCTTCCCTGCCCCACAGCTAATCCTTGAATTCAAGCGCTTGATTTTTTCACCTCTGTTTTTACATTCACTCTTGCATGACGCCCTCCTGGCATCACACGGCAGTCAAAACCAACATGTTATTCCACGGCTTAAACCTTCTTAAATCTTGGCCTCCCAGCTGGGGCACAGGCCACTCCCTCCTCCTCTCCAACTACCAGGACACAATGCACAGATTCTTCCAGATTCAGTTTCTAGCATTTAAGTGATGATTTGGCAGTAAGGAAATGACAATACTCGGGTAACAGCACAAACAGAAATCTGTCCAGAAAAGCAAGTGGGATGTCTCACATCACATCTAGCATCCAATTCTGCATTCACCTACATGGTTTTATGCAGCTATTAACTCTGCTGTGATAAGGAGAGTCACAGTGGTGGAGAAGAGAGAACAATCATTAACTCAGTTAATGCCAACTCAAAAAAATCAGGAATTACCAAGGAATCCAACAAAACAGCTATTACAGTTTAAGAAAAAACAGATCCATCTATCCTTGTCTTCACCTTGTCTTCTTCCTGAAGGTTAGCATCCCAAAACCAGGAGACACAAGAGAACACAGACTAGCCTGATACGATCACACTGTGGATCCAACAGGAGAGTCCATTCAAATGACTGATCCTTTGATACACCAAAGACCCAGCTGTGTCACAGTTGAGGGATTAAAAGGCACTTTAAAAATATATAGCTATTGTTTGGGAGGAAACTATGCCCAAACATGTGATCAAAGGTTCCCAAATCAATCTGGTTTAGATTTAAAAACACCAAGCTTGAAATCTAAAGAATTCCCGTATTAAATGAGTTCAAAAGGATTCCTTCACTGTGTCTCTGGGTCCTCCATTAACGTGGCCCTACTAGTGATATCTTTTTTCCCCACACAGTAGATTATTTTTTCCTTGGAGCACATTATTGAAGTGTTGCTTCAGAAAGCTTAAGGGAAACAGAATGCACCGTCAAAAACACAAATTAAGAGACAACTTCTCTCTGCATAGCCAAAATTTCAAAGCCACAGAGACCAGAACACACCTTTTAACAAATGTGAACATGCCAAGTAGAGGTGACTGAGAGATTGTCCAAAGTGAGGTAACGACTTATAAATACTGAAGTCCACCAGACTCCCACATACCATTCTCCATTCTTTCATATAAAGAGTGGAGGCATGTAAGAGTTGGGTTTGTGCCTTTCCTCTTTGCTGAGATTCTTGACAGCATCACAGAAGTCCTTCTGACTGCACTACAGGATAAAACACTGCAGATAAACCATACGTGGTTTTCAATCCTTGAGTTTTTAACTAAGCACAGCAGAAAGTTGCTTCCTCCACAAAAAAAGGCATTTGATGAAGTTTCGAGTGAATAAGAAACTTTTAGGAAGAGCACCATCCTCAAGAACTCTCAATATAAACCCATCATTTTCTGATGTCATTTTTCTTAGTGTTAATTACTGTCCACTAATCTGACAGATTACGCATTTATTACATCTTCTCCAAAGATGCCTTGTTTTAAATTCCCTCAAACTCATTGTGAAAGGTTCATGTTATGAGTTAAAATACCGAAAGTTCGTTAGCTACGAATCCCAATTACATCTATTACAATCAACAATAACTTAAACCTTGATTTTTTTCTTATTATTCCAACAATTCCAGTAAACAAACAAATGCTGTTCTCTGCAAAGTGACAAGCCTGCACCACACCACTGGCCCCATGCAAACGGTTCATTTAAGCAACCTCCAGTAGCTTTGCCCTCACCATGCACTTGTTACTTCCCCTTATCTAATCTTACTTTACGGTACTTCACAGTATCACAAGTCTGGCATCTAAAGCATTTGAAAGAAAAACAGTCTGCAGAAGTACCCAGGGAGATTAGAATTAAGGCGCTAATTGTCTTTGCTGGCCAGTGAGGAGGTGTCCGTGCAGGGGCCAGTGCTCTGCAGCCACATCCTGGGTCCCCATCCCTGCTACCCATCCCAGCTGTGCCTTGACCTGCTGAGAATGACCTTGGGAAAGCCCTTCTCCTGCCTTCCCAGCTGAAGGGGTGATGCAGTCACCTGTGGGACAACGCAAAATAGCTTTAGCAGTCCCTGACACAGCAGCAACACAAATATTTGGACAGCAGCGCGGTGAACTGGACCAGTTTGCTGACCCCGTTCACAGAGACAGCGGTATTGACACCACGTGGCAGACAGCAGAAGTTGAGAAGCTGAGGACAAGGTGTCCGTGACTGCCTCAGTCAGCAAAGTCACTGAGAAGTTTTTAAACAAATGATAGCCTGAGCTCGAGCTGAATCATGCGGTTTGATGAAGGAATGAAGAGACAGAAAACACAAAGGGGAACTGTAAAGGAGAAAGTAAAACCCTTCTCACCGCGACATGCCAAAATAAAAATAATTAGAAAAAATAAAACAGCATTTTAAGAGGACGCAAGGGATCCATGAGGGGAAAAAAATCCAAGCAACAAACCACTAAGTTCTATTCAGGTTTTGCATTTCTATAACTTGGTACACAGACATCAGGCTACTGATACAAAAATTTGTGTAGAAACTCAGGTTACGTTAAACTCGCAACAATCACAAATCCTACTGCCTTCTGTACTTCTACATAGCTAAAACAATGCACCTCAGTAATAAATAATGTTAGAACTCAGGGTTACTGATGACATGCTAAGTCCCAGGGCCCAATTTCACTTTTTGCTTCTGAAGAACCATCAATTCTTAAGGGCTTTCCTGTTCTTTGACATACCTTCCTCAGCCGGATTCCCTATTTACTGGATTACAAACATTTTGGAGGTTTGGAGAGCACAGTATTTAACATTTTATAGAAACATCTGCCAACAGAGCTGCTAAACACTCTTGTAAGAGAGACAGAGATGTTTATTTAGGCATGCTGTTAACGTTTCCCATTGCATTTTGATCCTGAGGCATATGTAGTCCTTCCAAACAATTTAGCATGTACTGTGCAAGTGCAGTTCTCAGAGAAGTAGAGCTGAAAGTAATTGAGATTGAAATTTCAGGACCATCACAGGAAAAACATTACCAAAGCTCCTCCCAAGGCTCCAGAAAGAACAAGCACCTGGCAGGAAGGCAGGTACAAGACTTCTGGAGTACTGACATCTGAAAGGCACAAAGTTTGAGGGTTGGCCAGGACAAATTCATGACTGGCTCGAGTGGTGCTGGTTACGCTGGCAGACAGTGCAAGACTGTGAGGTGCTATGGCCTCCTTTCAAGCTAGTCACACCCTCCACAGCCACAGGACACCACCACAAGAACCTGTGTAATAGAAGGTGCAAAATTCATACAGAAAATGACATGTCCATGGCACTGCGGCAGCAACCCAGGAGTCCTGAACTGGGTGCTGCTCTGACGAGCAAGCTCCTCATCACCACACCGAGCTAGCTGGGTTATCCCTTTAGCTCCGAGAGGCTCGGTGCTGCGTAATGCACAGGTGTGTCCTTACTGCTCCAGATCTGTGATCTCAGCTAGATTTCAGTACAGTGGCTGAAAAAGCCATCAGCTGCCTCCTGCCTGCCCTTCTGCTCCGATTACCACTGTGCAAGTACAGCTGACGGAAGAGAGTTTATCCAGCCCACAGCCCCTGCAGTTCATAACCTGATGGATTACTGCAAACTATGAATTGATCACCATTAAATCATCATCGGCTACTGCAGCAAAATCCCATGGGGATAATGAAACTGCAGTCCTAGTCTCTCTGCCTTTGTTTCTTATCTGTTGAAAGAAGAGTAACTCTTCATTACGAAGCTAAAACCATTATGTTGGGCTCCAGAGTTTTCACACAGGCTAAAGAAGCACTCAAGGGAAAGAGTGATTTTTTTCCTGCATGCAATGAAGAAAAAAAAATTTCTCAGTATCAGCAATAGAGCAATCTGAAGAAAAAGGGAGAATCCCAAACTCAATGCTTTTGACATCTGATCCCTAAAAGCAAAGGATAATACTTTCAACAAGAGATTATGAATCTGTGTGTACAGAAAGGATTAATGCAGATTGTTGGTTATAGAGATGAAGGAAATTAAAAAAAAATAAATTAAAAAGGAGAGCAGTGAATTAAAGCTAAGCACACAAAAATTATGAGGTTTATTAAGGGCTGTAGACTTAAACCAAGCAAAGTACTTGTGTGCAGCAGAGGAAGAAGAAATCTACTCCAGCTGAATTTACTCACTCAGCATTGTGAATTTCATTCTGCTGCCAAAGAATACTTTTACAGAAGTAGCTGATTTACCTTGCGTTTGGGTCTAGAAAAGAGTGAGGAAACAGGATTTCATTGTGTTAAGATCCATATAACCTCCTCGGGGGGGGTGGGGGTGTGTAAAATTTAAAAAAAATTAAAAAATCAATCTTTGCTGCAGAGCCTGATACTGGCACAGCAATGCGTGTACCACAGCCTGTCTTTGTTCTAATACATGCTTTAAGTTCTTTGTGTAAATGATGATACTGGTTACCCCCATCTGGTTCCCACGGGGAAGAATTTTAACTGTGAAGAAAATAAACCAAAAATTATGAAAAATGCATTTTCTGCAACTACTTTCAACAAGAACCACCCAAGGAATTCACTTTCACTTGAGCCTGCTTTAATAATGCTGAGAATCTGCACATATTTGGATAGAGCAAATTACAGCAATTAAAAAAAGAAATGGTACTGCTATATCTATCTACGTATTTATAATTACTCTGAAAGAAGTAGACTTTTTTTGACTCTTCTTTCGAGTCCCGAGGTTTTAAATTCCTGATAAAGGTCAAATCATCTCATTCAGAAGAGATGATGAGGCTCCACCAGAGTTTGACTGAAAAAGGTCAGCAAATCCAAATGCTCTCATATTCTTTAAATAAACTCACTCACAGGCCTTTGCTCAAGTGTTAAGGATATTTAAGGACACTGCAGCAAAACGTATATAGTTATTTCCAGTCACTCTTATCAATCACAACTTGTATTAAGTGGCTAGAAATCTGAACAAGAAACTTCTATCGCTGCACCTTTTTATAAGTTTTTCTATCAAAAGGTGTAAAACCTTCCTGATGCCACAGCGACTTGGGATTTGAGTAAATGGAAAGATGTTACTTTTAAGGGAGGATAAAAGAACAATACACAAAACTCCAGGTCGTGGACCTCATTATAATGGATTAACTAACGAACTAGCATAAACTCAGAGCTCGACAGTGATACCTAAAGAGCAGACACTGTTTCAGAAGCAGTAGATGCACTCGCTTTAGAACACCCGACACACTTGCCTTCACATTAATCAGTTAAGATAAACTCCCGTTGGTTTTTTTTTTCCTCACCCCAGACATGACTCCTAACACACAAATCCACAGAATATAAATTAATCTGTTAAATAAATGAACCAGTACATATCCAGCTTCAGGAAACACAGGGATCAAATTTGTTCCATCCATCACCTACAAAGAAAAATCCAGGCAGGTTTGTTGCTAGAGATGACCAGCACATATCTGGAGGAAGCCTTCAGGCCACAAAGACTTGTGAAAATTAAAGGCGGTGTGCACAAATGACTAGGTCACAAATTAGTCATATCAACAGGTTAAAAATTAAACATGACTAACCATCTGTACAGCTTCAGACCACTTTGATCCCAGCGCAAAGCAGAGTCAAGCAGTTGCAAAACTGTGATGTGAAGTTGCCAACAAGCAACTTCCTAAATCAGATTTTCTTCTTCATTCCCTGGCGCTGTCTGGACTCACACCATAAGGGTAATTTACCAAGTGACAATGAGAGTCAGGTGAATCCCTCAAATAGCTCCATGCTCACCTCCCTGGTGATACAGATACTGCAAAGGGAATAATAAAGGAAATAAAGATCATTTTTCAAACAGCTGGGCTAAAAAGGATGTCTTTCTTTTGAGGGCAGTGCAGGAATTTGATGAATTTCCCTTTCTCTCCCCAGTTTTCATGCACACTAAAGAAAACAGATCCAGACTCTCCAGAAAGTTTGCCCACAAAGAAATCCCGCTGTTAAGCAAACAGAAACAAAGACCCTGTGCAAGTCCCCAGTGGCCCTCATGCAGGACTGGGGCCGAGAGCCCTCCACATCACCTCTGCAACGGGAAGCAGCAGCACTCCCATGGCTTAACGTCTCAAACTTTTCTTGTCCAAAAGCTCTTTTTGGTAAAAATTATTAGATACAATTCAAATACCTTCCTCTGAAATCAATTCAAGAATTCAGAACCAAAAAGCCTCAAGCAGGCTCTCAGATAACACACTCCTATTGAAAAGGGAGCGGAAGCGCAAGCTACCTGCCAACTGAATTGCTTAGGAGCCACGTGCACAGGACTTTGCAGCATTACTTATTGCTGCTGCTGCAGTCCCTTCACCTTCAGGACAGTCAACACTGTGTCTGGCTCAGGTTGACACAGGAAGAAAAAGATCCCTCTGTGCTAGAACAGAGGCTCTCTCATGTGCCAAAACTCACGAGCTAAAGAACGGAAATAAAATACCATATATAAAAACCAAGGTAGCACGAACACCATTACAGACTTGTGATGAAAGATGTTTATAATCTGCTATAGAAGAAAGTGCCATACCCCCTGCCAACAGTTCGAGTGGCCCCCTTTTTTCTTTTCTTTTTTTTAAACAACTTCTGCCAAACTTCGTGCTTATAAAGACAAGGGGTGCAAAACTGGTCAGAGTTTCATCCATACAGATGCATTTCCCCATAAAGCCTTATTAAAATACATTCTCTAATTCAGCATTTACTCAAGGAAGGTATCCCACTGCCAGATAAGCCACACATCATTTGTAATGTGGACAAAAATCCACTAAGAATTTGTCTAAAACCAAACTCATTTCCTCTTCAGGCTTGGGCCAAGATGTGAATCAAGGTCTCTAGAGGCAAAAAGACTACAGCTTTATAAATCATCACTGGCTACCTGTTGGTCTCCCTTGAATATTTTTACATTTATTTGAAATCCACAAGTGTTAACATGATTAAAAAAATAATAATAGAAAATGGTTGCCTATTTCAGATTAAAATTTAAAAGCCAGTAGTAAATGGTTGCTTTCAAGTCTGTGAACTGAAACTTCTTTACTGTTTGCATTCATGAAGTGGATGTGCTATAAAATGGAAAAATTGAAATTAATTGTCATTTCATCACAGCAGCCTTGATTCACCTCCTAGCCACAAAACACAACGGCCTGAAACATGATTCTCTATTTCCAGGACTTAAACACCTTGAAATCCCTGGGTGAGAGTTAACACTTAGTTCACCAAGTGAACTAGTAATTTCACTAGGAAGATAGTCACGGGTGTAGTTTCACATCCATATGTATTATGAGAATGAGGGCGCTTACCAGGATGAGCAAGTCTTTTTTTATTTTGCAGGTTAAAGGCTGACCAAGATATACAGTAAGTAATCAATTTTAATCATTTAATCGCTTCAGGTACAAATCTCATGCCTTTCCTTTATTCTGTTATTTCTGATGGGAAGATGGAGTCAAGCATGGTAGGACTACACAAGAAGGTAGCAGCTAGGTGAAACCCAGAACGACACTCTTCAGCGATCCCATCTTTAGGCCTTGTTCCCTGGAGCATTATCTCTCTAGAAATTCAGCTTACATGAGAACCACTACCTTTAGGATAGAAGACCACCACTGGCAACAAAAAAAAGCTCAGCAACTGTTCTTCCCAGAAGAATCCTCTCAAGTCAGGATAACATTTAAAATACTGCTGAAGGGATCCAAGAAAAGACCTCAGCTGTGGATACCTCCCGGGGAAGATGGCAGCGACGAGGTGCACGCACTTCACGAGACAGGGTGGCAAAGGAAAAATCAAATTTCGGCAAAGGCCAAGGTCCTCTCTGCGATCTCGGTGTTTCCCAAGCTGTCAGTAATGAGGCTGCTGCTGTCACTTACCCCCTCATTCACTCTCTCCCATCAGACACTGATAGCACGCCTGTCACAGCCATCGCAAAGCGGGAGTCAGAGATGACAAATCACAGGGAATACGTGTCAACACAATCAACTGGCCTGAAGACAGACAGCTGGTGCGCAAATTCCACCACAGACAGTATCGCTTGTGAAATCATTCCAAGGCATTTTTAGCAATCTCAAGCTCTCAACAACAGCCCCCACTGCTAAAAATAGCCCTCTGAAGACTTGCTCCAGCATTAATAACAGCGCTGGCTAAATTTGAGTCATGACCCACTTGGTGACATATAAGCAAAGCAAGCACAAGCCTCATAAAGAAGTAAGAGATTAGAGTGCTTAGAGCTCTAGCAATTTTAATGCACCTATATTACCATGTTTTCTCAACAACATGAATCACAATTACTAATACTGAAATGCTGCGGAGGGAGGGAGGGAGAGAGGCGGGGGTGGAGGGA
>JAAGNO010024441.1:34841-59852 GCA_033439905.1 Ceryle rudis
AGGGAGGGAAGGAGGGAGGGAGGGAGGGAGGGAGGGAGGGAGGGAGGGAGATCGTCCACAGGTAGGTAAGAAGTGAAGGCTCAGACCATTCTTCAGCACAAGCATACAACAGTGCAGTTCAATACAAACCCTCCACGCTGCAAACAAAAGGGTGCAATGCATCAAAGGTGCTACGTGGCCCTATCTTTTCCATTTCAAAAGTTCCTACTGACCATCCACGAGCTCAAAAGATAACTGCAATATGCTGAAAAAAATAGCAAAAGCTGCTTCCCCAATGGTTTTGAATCTTGAGAAGTAACAGCAAGACAGGGAACAAAGAGATCCGCTTCCTTTTGGTATACAGCTAACCACAAAACTGCACTTTTCCTAGCGAGAGCTGTAGCAGCACCTGCCAGCTGTAACAGTTCAAGACCTTTGAGAACAACGTGGAAAAATAGCAAGGGCACAAAGCAGTCTTAAAATTCACATACCCTGGCAGCAGCGTTGGTTCATCAAGCGTAAATAAGGGCAGAATTCATCCCCAGAGTGTTCTAACAGAACAATCCACCGCCTCAAAACTCCTCATTGCAGGTACACTACCACAACGCAGGCCACCGGACCTGTCTGAATTAATCCCAGACTGAAACACTGCCTCTTGTTTTAAAAGGTTCACTTCAGAGATATCCAGAGATGGAGGAGTCATCACAATCCTTGATAAACTGCTACAGCTGTTAATTACTCATCCTGGTGAGATTTTGCAGCTTATCTCTAGTCTAAACGTATCAATGTTAGAACCTTCCAGCCACCGGCTCTCATTATGGTTTTGACTGCCAGGCGGAAGAGCTCCCTATTATCAAATTTCTCTTCCCTGTACAGGCTGTTATAAATTGTAATCATGTCACCCCTTAACCCTCCTATAATAAACCAGGCAGAGCTCCTGGATCCCTTCCTTGTGAGACAGATTTTCTGATTCTTTAACAGTTCACACAACACTTTTCTCAAGTCTCTCCAATTTTTTTAACATCCTTCTTGAACTGCAAGCATCAGGATGGGATACAGCATTTGGGTTACTCTTGTGCCAATGCCAATATAGGGCATATAACCACCTCAGACCTACTCAGCTCACTACTTCCCTGTCTACACATCCAACAATTTCAACTTTGGGCACCACTAGGCTGTAAAAACTCAAGTTCACGTGGTTTTCTATCTCAACACCCAAGCCTCTTTCAGGATAGCCATTTCTCAGGAGACAGCCACCCTTCCTCCATCTCCTCACTATACAAGGAGGGCCCTCATTTTGTCTTGAGTATGGAGTCTTATTGCATCAGAACACTGTTCACAAAGTAATCCCAGTCACTCAGGTCCTGTTCCTAATCTTACACTCTATCTAATCTGCATGTTAGCTGATGACTTTATGAGTAATGGTTTTATTTTCCCCGAGGTCACTGATTAAAACAAGTTAAACAGTGCTATCCTAAGGACCTACTACAAACATACCTTCTGCAAGCTGTATCTTTTTTGCCCATCCTATTTTGAAACCTTCCAGTTAGACAGTTTTGAGGCCAGCTCTGAAGGCTGCTTCGACTAAACATTGGCATTAACAAAACGATAAAGCTGGGACAAAACCACTCAACTTCAAAATGTATCAAATCAAGTATCTGGGGCTTTCACAGCTGATTGCAACAATATCTCAGAGAAAAACAGCTACCAACTATGATGCAGATAGCTTAAAGCTTATTGTAAGTGTCCAAGGGTCACATCCAGCTGCCTGCTTTGCCACTGTCCCTCTAGAGAGCAGAGCTGCAGGTTTGGCAGTTGCTGCTGGAGCTGGTATCACAAACCTGCCACATTAGTGAGCCTAGGGGAGCAGTGCCTGCACCTCCAGCAGAGGAAAGAAAAGCTCCTGCTTCCAGAAGAAACTCCTCAGGGTTATGTAGAGTGGCCTTCTCCAGATTAGACAAGGCAGGGTTGTGCCTTTAAAGCAGCGAACAGCTGGTCCTCTTAACTCTTCTCAGTGGGGTCCCCTAATCCTAACCTGATAGAATTAGATTATCTGTAATGCAAGGAGATTTCAGTGCTGTGAGAACAAGGCTCTCCAAATGAGTACGACGGTAGAGTTACAAGACCGTGCAAGATGTGCCCCATTGTTTACACAGCGTCGAGAGGCCCCAGCATGAGCACAGCCAGCTCCACCATGCAGCTACAAGCCTCACCCCACCCACAGCATGCAGATGTACAGGACAACCACGTTTTGCAGTCCTACTAGAAGGAGGGGGGGGAGGGGGGGAAAGTGTTTTAAGAGAATGCTCTGTGATCTCTAATATTACAAGTTACTTCCTGGAGTTATTCCATAGGTTCTTCTAAATCCTAGAAAACAGTAAAGCGTAAATGAGGGCTTATTGATCTGGTGGTGAAGAGGCAGGAGGTCACCCAGACAAGAAGCTGAGGTGCAGTGATGCAATACACTCCACCTTCTACATCACCACAAAATGATGGTTCAGGAAACCAGCCAGCACCTCTCCACTTGCCATCAACTAGATCTCACACTCCCCATTTGTGCTTAAATTTCTCTATCAAAATATCATAATTGTCAACTCTGCTGCTCCATAGCCTCTTAGAAAAGCCACAACCATGGCCAACACCATGTTTCCACAAGTCCTACTAGAGGTAAATTGCTGGTGGGGGATGCAAGGAATGCTCTGAAGAAACAGCACAATATCTAAACATACATAGTTGAATCCTCTGGGTCTAGAACTCAGAATTCATCTTAGTGACATCAGTGCCTGCCACTGCACTGCTCCTGCTCCCAGCGGTACCACCACGCTCACACAATGCAGAAATCAATGAAAATTTCTCCCATTTGGCTCTTAGATTGCTGTTAGGTCCCAATCAAAGCAAATTTTAGTATTTAAGAAGTGCTCCTGGTGGCATAAAAAACACATGCAGCTTAACCTCTAAAATAACTTTGATCTTGAGCCACTCCAAACCTAAGATCTGGAAACCACATACTTTAATACTACTCAGATATCTAAACAGGTAGCACAAGGGAAAAAGTGACACGTGTTGTTGCTGTCTCTGGGTACTACGAGGAAAGATGCCTATTTTCCACGCTAGTGAGACATTTTTAATGGATTTCTGGTCTTCTGTGAAGTCTCACCTGCACTTAGAAACTGCAATGACTCGGGAGCAAGGCATATCCTTCTTGTCTTAGCAGGACTTGTTCTTCCATGTAATGACTGATGACCCAAACTGGGGTCCCTGGATGTTTATGGTTAACAACTCAATTCTTCAGCAAGCTTATACCATAACACAAAACCCATCTGACACAGAACCCAGATGAAGAAATGTTGTGCCTTTGAAGTGTGAAGTATTACAGCATCCAGGTAACACAAATGGATCAATGACACCAATGAAAACAAAAAGCATCTTCACCTACAGAACAGTGAGGTTGTGACCAACTCCTCCATGTCAGTGCTGAGATTCTGTACTAAGTATGGAAATAAAAGGCATAGAATTAAATTTAAGCAAAAAGAAAACCTAAATTTTTCTGCAGAACAGGTGACTCTTAATTCCCACAGACCTCGAGAAATTAAATTCCTGCTCAGATTCCCCTTCCCACTTCCCAAAGCTTTATAAAGATAGCCCTAAAAAACTTCCCAGGGGTGACAAACTGGAATTTCTCATGAGAACAGCCTAAAAAAGCTGTTAATGACAAATTCATGTAGGGGTGTAGGAAAGCAATACAGAATGGCAGTTTCACGGGCAATATTGGGTATCACACAGTAGCAAGACCCTGAATAGCACCTCATCTCCACCACGGAGCACATCCCGAGGTCAAAGGAAGGTGTTCCTTTCCCATGTACTTGGCAGGAGTAGGCTGGAGCAAGCCAGTGATCAGGCAGTGAACCTGAGCAAGCAGGTCCCTGCAGCAGAGACTGGGAGCTTTACTACAACATCCAGCCCAGAAGAAGCTGACAGCTCTCTCATGTCAGTCCCACACAACTCTGCAGGGAGTTTGCATGATCACTGGGGATTTTTCTTCTTTACATTTTCTCCACCGTTACTGTCAGAACACCAAAGAAAATATGTGGCAAATTTGTCATTTTTCAGTGGCTTTTGTGTCACTGGATCTGACAAGCCCATTACCCTGACAGGAACAGCCACGAGGACTTGAAGCGAGTGTGTGATACAGGCCAGGCAAAGCTCCTCATTTTCTTTTTAGGTCCAGTAATAGTTCTGAAAGCACTACAACTGCATGTCTGCCCCATGCAAAGTTTTTGTTTAAACACTCCTGCAAGGATGATTTGACTCATCTCTGCAAAACGAGGCTTTGAATATAGTCATAAGAAGACTTATCGCAAAAATAATATAAATGAGCTTTCTTGACGCTTGCCAATACTTTTAGCCACATCAGGGTAAAGCCTTTATCATGTCTGGCAAAGGTTGGCAGGTTAAATCCAACCCAGAGACTCAAGACTGCACAAATGACTGCTGACAGTCAAGAAGCCAAAGCATCAACTGACTGCAAGTGCAGGCACACTCTTGCACAATCATTTAATACTTCAAGGCAAACAACAAACGTGCAGCCTTTACCTAAGTATGTCCCTGAAACTTCCCTGAAATTTGGACTAGTGTCACCACCTCATTTGCAAAGAATATTCCTTTCACCTCCATTGTGACCAGATTTCTCAGGTCGAAGAGCCCTCTCACCTTGTATTACTTATTCCATTCGCATCTACACAATAAATTAAAATTACGCGTGCAGTGAGAGTAGCACATTATCTACCTACTCTAAGGAAAATTCATGAATAGAAAGCTTACTCTGAAGAGAAGCAAGTGAAAAGAATATCAAAAGCAGATCAAGTACATCTCAACCAAAAAATACAATCTTCTCAAACTTTAGAAGAAAATTGGAGTGGCCATAAGAATCAGAGGGCTTTAATAGGATCTGTGCTCCTAACTCCTTCAAACTGCTAAAAAAATAGCTCTGAATGTCAATAGTGCCAAAATCTTCAAGAATTTTATATTTGCTCTGCTTATACAAACCCCAGGCATTCTTACAACCATCCGTTCCCTTTGCTCATAAATATTTATCTAGTTGGAGCCAAGTGCATAAATGAACCTTCCATCCCGCTTATGGCTGTTCCTCCTTTAATCCTTAATCCCTTTGCACTATCTTTCTTGTTTCTAACCTGCAGAGGACTCTGACTGTTTACATTTAATTCTTCTTACGCATGCCCTGGAGCACAAATGGCTTGTCAGGTTAAAGATAAAGCAAACATGTACCGCCACCAGTAGAGTAACCAGCCGTTTTGATATCAGAACACCTGCAGCCAAGGCAGGCCGGGTAATGGAAGAATGAATGAATAAGTGATTCGGCTGAGGGCAGAAAATACACAGACTTCTCTAGGACAAACCTCCTGCCTGCCACTCACACTGATTCCGAAGGTGGTCCCTTTCCTCTTTTTAATCAAATGCAGCAACTCGGGGATGGCACAGCCAGAGATGAACCAGAGAGATTGTGTCTAAATTGCATCTTGAACAACTGGGCAAGCACAGCAAAGAAAGACCCAGTATCTATGCCGAAGAGGTCAGCAATGAGAGGCTTGAAACCATCAAGAGATAAGAAGGACCAGGACAATGTTTTATCAGTACAGGTAGAAAGGTCAAGTCAGAAGGAGCACTTGGAAGAAAGAAACATTCATATTTAGGCTTGGAGAGGGTCAGTAGAACAAAAAGACAAGGGTTTGTGAGAGTCAAGAGCTCTGGTTCCTGAACAAGTCCTTTCCATTTTCCTCCTGATGCACATTTCCCACCACAAAGCCTTCTACTTTAGCGGAGCTATGCTTAAATTAATCCTCAATTTTAGATCAAAAGCACAAATAAAATTCCAACACAGTTTTCTTCAGTAATAAACATCTCTTGTTACTATTGAGGACTTCAGGACTATCAATCCACCTTCTTGCTCCCTGAAAAGCGTTCCCTTCACTTTAAGCAACGCAATAGCTGTGAAGTCTGCCAGCTAGAGCTGCTTCTGCCTGGAAATCTGATAGACCACTGCCCAAGGCAACTGGGTGGGATGATGCTGCCAAATACAGAAGTTGCCAAAGCCCTGCTCACACTCACTCCTGGGACTTGGAGAGCATCGATTATTTTTTTTTAAGGGGTACTTCTTTCTGTTGTTTTTTTTTCCAGTCAACTTGTAACTGTTGTTCCTTCAAAACAGAAAAATTTAAGGTTTTGGAAGATGGATCTAAGCATGCAACTGCATCATCTGGCAGATTAGGCATTTAACTGCAAGGATAACATTACATAAATCACTGTGATGAGCCTGTTGAAGCACAATGTTTCCATCCCGCTTCTATCCTGAAATGTCAGGTTGCTGAAAAATGTATCACATTTTGACATAATTTGGAAAATATTTATTCTTATTTCTTTCAAAATCCTCCCTTAAATCACATACACACACACCCTGCACTCGGCCACAACGAACACCAACAGCAATAAAGATGAGAATAAAAGTGGGGAAAGCAGTGATTCAAAACGGAATGAGTGAAACCCCTTAAACTGTACGAGCCCCTGGACAACAGTGCTGTGTCTGCAAACACTGCCCCCCAAGTCAGTCTGAGAGCTCTCAGAGATTTGGAGTAAACATTCACTGCTGATTCTTTGATAGAATTAACATTGTTTGTTTCAGCACCAGTAAAAACAGGCTTTTGCCTGCTAGCAAAATTTTTGGCTATGCACACTACTATTTACTTGAATGAAAGGCTAAAGAGCTAACTGAAGCTTTTTTCTGTTGTAGAAATTTCAAATACTGTGGAAGCGTCAGTTTATGAACAAACCTTGGTAATCACCATATACAAAGCATATCCCTTAAAAACAAAACCAACCAAACAAAAAACACAAACAAAAAACCAACCAACCAAAAAAAACCACACACACCAACCCCCCAACCCAATACAAAAAACCACAAACCCAAACCAAAACAAAAAACCAACAAAACCCACAAACCCAAAAACAACACCCCAAAAAAACAGCACCCAAAACAACACTCAGGAAATCGAACCTCATCTTGTTTTCTTCCAACATTTCTCAAATACTTTCCAAAGAACACACAACTATCATTCAACATCTACTTATAAAAGTCTTTTTAAAAGCCTTAGGAAAATCTCTCAATGTACCTATATCCACTATTGTACACTTACATGGCTTCTTGGAAACCTTAGCCCTGAATAAATAAGTACTTCAAAATGTCTGGTTTGGGCACAAATTCTTCCTGCTGTTTCAGTGTTAGAGGAAGATTAAGCTGTGATCTACCTGCTAGCAGTTACCAGGTAGGGAAAGAGGTGATGCCCACAACAGGTAAGGCAAAGGCTCCAGGGAACTCCACAGTCTGGCAAATAAGTGCTACAGCAGTAGAGGGAAATTCCTCCGATTGTTGGAACAAATCCACTAAAAACTGCTAGAGGTGACCCAAAGATCTCACTGTATTGCCCAGCTTTGGGAGAAGATCTAGATTTAAAATTGGTACATTTTAACTTAGTCTTTCTTGAATTCATGCTTCTGTTCGCTTTATAGCTGCTTCCTACTTAAAGGTGCAGATCCAGGACTAGAGAAATTAGGGTGAGAAACGGCTCAGTAAAGTCACTGTGAACTTAATCAATGGATCTTGTCCTCTGTAATTACTGTAACGCAGAATCCACAGTGGAGGAGTTTATCACCACTGGGGAACAAGAGCAACAAAATCTTCCTGCCGTGGCCCCGAAAGGTCGGGATTGCAGGGCTGGCAGCAAAGGACCAGGGCAAAGCCCTGCATCAAATTTTGAGATTGATGAGCAGTGTGACAATGCCAGGGGCACCAACTGCAAGTTTCAATAATCAATTAGTAGGGAGCTCTTTATAGAGGCAGGACCTGCATGGAGAGACATTCTAGAAGTTGATCATTCAGTGAAGAAAAATACCCACAGAACATTGGGAATTCGGAAGTGGCCTTTTTTCTTCTTTAATACAATATCTGAAGTTACTTACAACAAAATATAAAAATAATAAGACCTTATAATAAATTTCTCGACTTCAAACAACTAAATAGCTGCTAAATCCTCTAACATTTCCTAACTGGGCAAATACAAAGCACTAACTACTCCCTGTCTCTCGTGCCTCAGCTAGCTGACTTGGGGGTTTGCCAAGCTCAAAGCCTCTTCTCCCACAGCTTTGGCCAAAGTTTCTGAGGTTTTTGTTTACTTTTTTTATTTTCAGATAGATGTATTTTTATATAAACACATCTCAACCTCACTGAGCATCCTCTCACTGACACTTCATTACAGGCTGAAACAATCTGAGCACCTCACAGTTACAAATTCACAGGAAAAAGCATCTGCTGCTTTAACTCCCCCAAATCGGTTATTAAAACTTTCAAAAAGCTGAGAACACAAAGGTCACGGGACACTGTCTGCCCACTGGAGCAGCCAGTCTTTACGCGTTTAAACACCGTGCTTTCCACTTCATGCCTCCAGCAGCTGCTTTCATTTAGATGCAGGTCACATTCACACAGACTAGAAAGCATCACAAACCCGTACAAATTGCTAACATGGGAATTCAGGTCCTTGAAACTCATGCACTGTAGCCAATGGACAGTCTATCATTTTTGCATTATATCTTGAAATAATGGTAATAATATTGATATTAATAAATAGAGTGCCTTTCTTTTTTAGTAGAGGTTCCTAACATCTACGATAACTTCAGTTTCTTTTATTTTATTAAATTTTTAACAGATTGACCAAAAAGTGATCATAAAATACAAAAGCTGAGTGGTCTAAGGAGACATGAATTTTCTTGTCAATCCACCCTCACACTTCATACATGCTTGCATCATTTCAGGAGTAGGGGAAGGAATTTGGGAAAGAGCATCAGTTGAAACTGGTTTCCAATGGCAGATCAGAGAGCACAGAGGCAGCAGCAGAGAAACATATGTTTGAACCCAAGCCAAAAATCTGGCTTCCTTAAGTATAGGATGACAAGCCTCTTGTAGTGGTAATAGTAGGCTGGAAAGCGGGGTGGAAAAATTCCCTCTGCTCATGCAGAAGGCAAATTCTGTAACATCTACCTAACAGTCTTTAATTCCGAACAGCTGGGGTTTGGAGAAAGCCATCAAAATGACCCATTAAAGACAGTCAAAAGCTTGACACTTCATGCTTTGATAGCGCTGTCTCCTCCTTCACACCCGCATTATGAGGTATTTGGGAAAATGGCAAGTAACACTTCAGTGTCAAAAACCTAAAGCACTTTGCAGGACACAGATCCATACATTACTCGGTTGAAAGCTGATAAATGTCCGTGCCTTTGCTATCTCACATTAATATTTCCATGGAATTGGGTATATGAAAATTGATGGTGATCAAAAGTTAATTACAGTGTTTATGTCAAAAATCAAAAGAGCAGAACAGGGACTTTTAATTTGAGTGTTCCCTTCAGTAAGCTCAGCTACTTCCAACATGACAGACTACAAGAGAACAGCATTTACTCTTAGCAGCAGGACTGATAGTCTGTTCTGTTCTCTCTACGGTTCACAGCAGACTAGTAGCACCAGTTTAGAGCTGAAAAATATTGCTATCATCGCAATCCCTCTGTTGCCACCAATAGAAAATTCTGGTGCTCCTCGGTACTAGATAACTGCATGCTCAGCAAGATAATTAAAAAATATCCCAGGCAAAAAAAAAAAACAAACCCAAACTCAAAAACCCCAGGAAAAAAAGAAAAAAAAGACACTGATGCAAGTCCCAGTGTTTCAGATGGCAGCAACTGCAATTCCCCATCTACAGAGGGCCAACACAAACTCTGGCTGAGGCCACGTCCCAAGTCTGTAGACTTTAGTGAAAGCTACTGCTATGCTTTTTTTCTGCTGCATGTCTTCCTCCTCCTCCAAATAGGTTGTACTGATTAACAGGTTTGTGCCTTTTGAGGAAAAGATACTCTAAACACTGGCTTGCATAGCTGCTTATATGGCAGCAAATACCCTACTTGTGAAGTACAAGTGAGCAGAAAGACATCTGTTTGCTTTGACTTCAGTAGGTACAAGCGGCTCATTCTTCAGGACATGCTTGCTTTCTGTGCTTGAGCGTTCATTGCCCGCACTGCCTTGTCTCAGATGGTTGAATCCAATCCCTTTTTGCATATCAAAGAGTTGATTTTAGAAGGATTGCAGGCAATGCATAGAGGCTGGAGGAGCTTCTTAGAAGTCTTGGACTACACACATGCATGCAACTTATAAACTTCAGTTCTACTACCACAAATGAGCAGAAAAAACTTATTTTAGTTCTTTTAGCTGCTCACCAGCTATTATATCATTGCACATACTACACCCAATATTTGAAGGGACTTCAGAGCAAACCCAGTCACAGTTCTTTTGAGAAAAATTAGAGGATTACAGCTACCATTCCAGTCCTGAACTGAGTTGCAGCCGTCATGGATTAGCACCCTTAAAAAAAGCCACTGAAAGCCTAGAACAACCCACAACTCGGGTGGGAGGCAGCGTCCCGAGAATACACTGCTCCTCTGTGCAAAGGACAATTTAGCAAGGGAAGGAGCCGCCTCGCAAGCTGCTGGGAGTCTGCTTCCCTGCCTGTACGTTTTTATTTCATAAACCTGACCCGCCTCAAACACCAAGATATGCTTTGTTAAATATGAACAAGATATCAGCCCATTATTACCTGGAAGCTGCTGCTTTGTGTTCCTTGAAGAACAAGCAGCACTGATTGTTATCTACATTTCGAGACTGCCCCAGAAGCAGACAAATTCTCCCGAGAGGAGGAGTCTGTTTTCACGTTAGCGCTCGTGGAAGTAAACAAGCGAACAGAGAAAAATGCAGAATGTGTATTATTTCCAGACAGCAAAGCTTGCCCCAAAGTGTCAGCAGTTCCCTTTTTGCAGGCTGCTTAAAAAAAGAAAAAGCAAGCAAACCTTACCATGTTTCTTCTTGGTCTCAGTGAAAACACACATACAAAATGAGATCAGAACTAAAGTGGTCACTGGTATTCCTCCCCATCCTAAAGGTGACCAGATTGAAGCCTGAAAATTAAGTCTTCATAAAGTAGTGTTTTCCAAACCTGCCAGTTCCCGCTATTTGAAATGACAGCAGCTTTGACAAAGAAAATGCTATTCTGCTTTCCTAGTAAGCAGAGCTACTGCCAAGAATTAAGAGAAACCTTCTTTCTTAAATTAAAACTGTTTAGGATCCTCACTGTTTGTCTGGAACCTGAAGGGAATGCAAAGAGAATACAGGCAAGGACTAAGAGCGCTAATTTTTACTGGAAGATTTTCTTCGTTATTTTTTTTCTGACATCAAGGAAATAGCTCTAGGTGCAAAATACATACGGGTGGATTCTTAGAGGGTCTAACGTGCCCACAAACAGTACAAAACAAGCTAATTCACTCATTTTTTGGGTGCGTTTTTCTTTTTAAATCCAGTAACATTTCATCGGAATTTCAGTTTGCAAAGCTAATGTGCATGTTCAACTGCTGAATAATCCATGGATTTAAGTGTCCCTAAATACACAGTGAAAAGATGGATTACCCATTAGGATAAAATAATATACACAAGCCCCCAAATACATATGTACACTGTAATACACATTTTAAATAGTCTCTGTGTGAATTTAAATGATAATATGCATGCTAAAAAGTTTCAAAAGACATCTTTACAAAGGAGCCATTACCACTGTGTAAATAATACATCATTTAAAATAAATTATCTGAACTCTCATGAAAGGTTCTTTTTTGGTCAACATAAAAAGAATAAGAGAAATGAACCCATACATAAAATACAAATGGTATTATAGTTTCAGTTTAAATTAATACCAGAGTGCACAAGTAAGGAGAGGGGATTATTTTGTTCCTAACACAGCCCGTTTTGTATTCCTTTACTTTTGCTCAGAAACCTTGCAAAAAGTAAAAGGCCCGATGGATTAACAAAGTAATACTTGACAGTCTTTGCAAACTGTGACGTCTTGTCAATTTTCCTTGGTGGGTGCCTTAAGAATTTTCATACACATCCCCTGCTCTACATGCACACAAACTTGCTTTTCTTAATAACTTTCATGGACTTTTGATAATCATCCACAGATTCTAAACCAAAAATCCTAAGATGTTCCTTTCAAATGTCAAGGTAGCACTGCATGGAATAAATGGAATCCCCATCACTGCCTGGTAAAACCAGAAACCAGTGCTTTGGAGGAAGCAAGCTTTGATCAAGGCGGCTTGGGAAGGTGTGATGTTTAAAAGACCAGTTTTAGGAGGATGAACCAGCTATGCAAAACAGCGAAGTCTTAAACATGGGTGATCAGGTTTTACAAACTCCATTTTTCAATAAAGCTCATTTGGTGTACACAGTTTTGGCAAGTCTACGTTTGGTATAATATACCAGAATTTGCTAGTAACACTCGCGTTACCAGCATGAAGTAACAAGAGCACGGCGAGAAGCCATCATGTACACCAATATGACAAATTATAGTTCTGCACCAAGTACATGCAAAAGAGGGAAAATCCGCTTTCATTCACTCTGCAGTGAGCAGCTGAGATAATTTTGATCACCAGGGGTGACAGACATAGAAGCACAGTTACAGATGAGCAGCTCTGCTGCTGCTGAAACAAGTATATATGTTCCCTTTCATTGTTTTGTATCACAACACATACCAAGCCCCTGTCTCCTGACCTGGCTTTCTCCCACACAGCCCAGTCCTTCCCTCTTCTTGCAAACAGGCAAGAAAAAAAATCGAGTTTCTTCCTTTCAGAGATAGGAGAGAGATGAAAACAGTACCCTGGGGGAAAGAAATAGATGGAGCTGTTCAAACACGATCCTGCCCCCCACCAGAGGAACTCCCGCGGGGTTCAAACCTTCAGGATTGGCCCCAAGATCTCAACACGAGCCCAACCATAAGTGGCACATGCTTTTCCAAATCAAGATGTCACTTGCCTGGACATGTGCCTGTGCCAGCTGTTCCTGCTGAAAGTTTAAGCCTGCAACTATTGCGTTATTTTCCTGGCTGCTCTCAAGTTAGTTTTTGATTCTGCCTTTCCAAAAGTAGTTTAAAGAAGAATTAAAAAAAAAAAAAAAAAAAAAAAATGCACACAAGATCCGGAATACCTTCCTCCAAGTGAAGCAATCCCTATCACAACCTGCACTTTAAAGATTTTAAGATAATGTCAAGTCTTGCTTAGGCTGCGTAACTGCAGCCTATGCTCTGCACCCTCTGCATGCTGTCCACACCTGCATGTCCCACTCCCTCTTTCCCTCTCCCAGAAGTTACTCCCATTTCCCATCAGTTTAGGGTGGAAGCAGGGGAGCCGCACCCAACCCAGAGTCACCATTAATTGCCAAGTGCTCCCCAATGGGCTCCAGCACCTGAGAGCTGGGTAGGGAGACAGCAGAACCCAGCCTACTACTAAAGACCCCATTTACACAGCTAACCAGGGATGCCTTGCATGCTGCGCAGGTGGGACAGTTTCATCTAAACCACATACTAATATAATTTGGCCTAATGTTTAGCAATGGATCACTATTATTTTTTAAGGTCACTAAGCTTCAGCCCTCAGCCAGAGGAAGCAACGTTAAAATGAAAAAAAAAAAAAAAAAACCCAAGCAAAAACAACCCACACCAACCCACAACAAAAAACACAGCCAAAGACCCAGTAAATTTGGAGTGTGGCAATAGGAAAAATCGATGCATAGTGTCTGCTTTACAAATTACTTTCCACATGACATTTCCCCTTGCCCCTCCCTGAAGATTCCCATGCAGCTGGCTGATATTTGGGTTAGTAGCCAGGAGCCCTGTTCAGGGACCCGGTCCCTGCCACGCTCTGCCACCCAGCCAGGATGACGCAGCCGTCTCGGCTTCTGCAACCAGCCCTCCAACACAGGGGACAGAGCCACGCAACTTTGAAAAATACTTTATTCATAAAAAGCACATATTTACATCCCTAAGCAAGCTCTTTAAACTAATATATTCGCCCACGCAGTGCTGCTGAGAGGCACGCAAGAAAGACATTTTAAGAGCTCTTTAAACTGGAATGTAGATGTAGCAAAGGTGAGCTCGGGTTTTAGATTCAATAAGCTATTGCTACACTCTTTGCTCTTGACAGTTTGGCTTGAAACAATCTCAGGCAATTCTTCTAAACTGAGCCTGATTACTTTATGACATCTTGCTTCAAACGGAATAAGGCTGAGGAAACTCAGAGCTTCACTTACAGCTCATTCCAGAGAGGAATAGCCAGCTTTTGAAGACAATATTTTTCTGTGCTTTGGTTTAGAACCATTTCCAAGTACTTTATTAGCACATGCTTGGGGAGGGGGGAGCATCCTCATCATCTTGGGTGTTTCTGCTAGTGTTTTGGGAACAAGTTGCTTACCCAGGCTAAGCAGACTGGCTAAAACTGCTGAACGCAGACAGCACAATTCGGCACTTTCTATCAGCACCAGTACTAGCCTGGAAAAAGTGAAACCGTTCTTAGGAGTGAAAGGGCAAATGCAGAACAAACAATTACAAATGGGATTAAAAAGTAGAGGAAAAAAACAGATGCCTTAAACCTTCACCTAAATTAGGTCATGAGCTTCACCAATATTTTTTCTATTTCAAACCAACCTCACATTATTTCTAAACAAAATTCTAATACACATTATTCATATCCTAAAGTATGCACATCTAATACCAACATGCCTCAAAATACAAAAGTTGATTATTTTGGTAAAGTGACAATCCCAAGGAAGTTCACATTTTAATCAGGTTCTGTTTCCTTTCTTTTGCTATTATTCAAGTGCAATAACAAACATGTAATTTAACCTAAAAAAAAAAAACAAACCAAAACAGACAACAAAAATTTTGTAAATGAACTGGAAAGAAAATCATTATGGGGATTTCTAAATCCCTGTTTAATGAAGCTTAATAGATTGGGTTGTTTCTGTTCTTGGGGTTTTTTTTGTAAGGTAAGATAGAGCTTTGGGTTGGGTATTTTTAGCTGGTATTGTTTGTTTGTTTAATTGTTTCTATAATTTTTAATACAGCAAAGCTTTGCACACAAAAAAATCAGATTTCTAGAGCATTCAAATTACTAATTAAAGTGATTAAAACTTGAAGTGCATGGACCTCTCTCCATCTCACTGTACACCTCCAGGATAAGTTGAGGTCTGCCTTGCCTGTAGCCTCCCAAGAGGTGGGTGAGGACAGTGAGATGGCTTCTCTGAGCCTTCTCTTGGAGGGCAGCTGCTGTTACTTATTAAGAAGCCACCCTGAAAAATCCTCGTTCCCTCCCTCTACCTTAGTACAGTTGTTCAGTTAATGTCTTTACAGGACGATCCAAAGAATATAGTTATCTGAAGACATCAAGCATATCAAAGCAATTCTGCAAGAGGGAAGAAGAGTTTCATAGGTAGAAGACCTGAGAGAATGCCACACGGCCGCTCCTAAACTTGATTTGGTCACCAGTTTTCATTAAGAGATGGCACCAACCTGCAGCACTTCAGCTAAAATATAATTCCTGCTGCTACTCTAGAAGCACATATTGCAATTGTGAAATTACTAAGGGGGGGGGGGTGTTGTGGGAAGCTACCCACTGTCATTCATTTTTCTACAAGCAGTATTTTTTTTTTAATAATACTTGAAGTATTATATACTTTTGTTATGCAAAACTCAAGACATTTTCTGCAGCCAGAACAGGTGATTTGATTATGAATAGGCTGAATTTCCAGCCTATGAGAGAAAAATCATATTATTCCCATTTTCCATAAGAACAGGAATTTACCATCTTTTACCTCTACAACAATTTTGACTTTTTTTCAGCATTGGAAAAAGTCTCACTCTATATCCTACTGCCAGTCACGGGCACCAGAAATTAACTTGCTGGTTTTGCTCTCTTACAGCAAGGGTTTCAGCAAACACTTGTCTCTTTGGAGATGGAAAGCACATAAAAAATTCACTTGATTCAAAGCTTGTCTTGTGCTGCTTCTCTTTATTCCTAGAGTAACATACTGGTTTTTTAAGCAAAGAAAACAGAGGGGATTTAGTAGAATACAATTTCCTTTGTTTTATTGCTCCATTAATTTTATTTATGTTCAAATATGTTGCTTTTATCAATTTAGTATCAGGGAAAGAGATGCATCAGGAAGGAAAAACATGATTGTACTTCAAGATGAGGCATTGGGCAGAACAGGAGCAGGAGATGCCTGAACCACCGAAGATAATCAGTCATATTAATGCAGTGTAGTTTTGATAGGTAACAATTACAAGGTAATAGACAGTCCAAGCATTATTCAGAAGTCTACTGCAACCACACATTTAGAAATGTGCTTTACATTCCTTCCAGCAGATATAAATACAAGCTGTCATTATTTGAGAGGGGAAAATTAAAAAAAAAATCCCATCTTAGCAGTATTATTTTGAGTTATCTAGTCTGTGTCTCTTGAAAGTCTGCCACTGCAGAAAAAAATGACCAGTTTCCCCAGATTTCTTTCTTTATAGTGTTATTTTTGATCAATCATCCGTGCATCGGTCAGCAAAGCAATAAATACTCTTAAGGAACCGTAATGGTAACATCTCACCAAACCTAATTAAATACTAACTAAAAAAAAAAAAATCCAGAATGAAACAGATGCTCTTGCTAACTGAACCCACTACACAGTGCACTTCCGAGTTCACATGCTGTCATAGAGCTCTTCCTCAAGTGATACAAAGGACAAGTTGCTTTTTAAGGCAGCATCCTTGACAGCATGAATCAGATAGGAAAGAAGAAAAAGCAAAGCACCTAGCTACAAGAAATGAATGATGATGGAGACCCTGCAAAGGGCCTTTCCTAATGACAAGATATTACTGCACAGGTTAATGAAAACCAAATACCAATTTAACATGCTAACCTTTGAGCAAATTGAGTTCAACTAATCAAGAGCCCTTCAAAAGGGTATTTTGAACTAAGAGAAAAGACTGGAAAAATCATTTACATACGATGGCTGGTAATGGCGCATTTAATGGCATTGGTGATAGGGAATTATACTAAGGAAATGAACACATCACGTATGACCTATTCCCTAAAGCATTTAATAGGATGTTTCCAAAGAGCCAAATTCTACCCATTGGTAGTGAAACACAATTCCCGTTCACAAGCAAAGCAGTAACAGACTCTTCCTTAGGACACCCCTCCACACAAACAATACCCACCACACAAACACAGGATGGACAGCTTCATTGCAGAAAGGGCTCTCTGCATTAGTTTTAATAACTAAAGGACAGTCCACCTCTGGATAGGATCATGCATTTTCCCCTCTGAACTCTTCCAGCAGAGTATTTATGACCCATGATCTGCTGTTTCTTTATGGTCCCTGTAGAAGGATGAGACACCAATCTCAGAGTACCTCCGCCTGAAGACTATGAGATAAATAAATCCTCACACACTTCTTTTAAAAGATTATGCTGGCAAACACAGTTAGAAAACATCCCGAGTTCGTGCAGGATCACATGCAAGGCTGTGTACATACCTGCCGTCACCTCGTCCCGATCACTGACAGATGCTATATTTCTGATGCCCATTTAGCATGGCTCAAGTGTAAGAAAACAGATCTCCTTCATACCTCTCTAAAACTGAAGGCAGTGAAATTCTTAGACATTTATCCAGACAGCTAAAGGAGGAGTGTCACTATCCTACGTAACAAAAAGGTCTAACTCCCATAAAGGTGAAAAGATGCAACTGGCTTTCTAGCCACTATGCGCACGCCCAGGAATAGCACTCAGGTTTTTCCAGTCGTTTCCCTCCCGCCCCCACTAAATTCCATAGCCCCTCTAAAGAGGTTTGAGAGCCTGCTCTCCCCCACCACCTCCACGTACCCTGAAGATTACTGGAAACAATTTATCAGTCCCCACCAAGCACTACACCTGTGATTTATCACTTACCACTCACACCGTGGCAACTGCGAGCTACAGACCCTTGTTTGTCAAACAAAACAGCATCAAATTACACGGTTGGGAATGTGTCCAGCAGCTTGTAACAAGTCCAAGTCTTAATAGATGCAAGATGTTAACATTACAATAAAATCAGGGCACATCATCTTAAGGAAATACATTTTAGAAGAATATTAACCTCTGCAATATATTATCTTTGATAGTATCAGATAACGTAGCCCTTATACCAGCCTTTTTGAGGAGACAGCAGAGCAGCTATTTCTCCTCTGAAGATTTCCAATACAGCAGGGAATAGCTGGCAGCTGACAAACACTTCCTTTGGCAAAGCACATAAAGCCACTGGTTTGTGCGTTTGCTAATATTTTCAAACTACTTGAAACCGATGGAACACACCAGGCACCCTGGGCTTTACTAGCACACTGGTGTTTTCTTCAAGGACTCCTCTCAATCTTGCCAGATAACTGCCCAGTGGAAAGACAAGGTTGTCACCTACGTGAACATTCAAGCAACATGATTGCTGGAAATAATCTGTACAAATATAAGGGTGGCAACTCTACCTGAGCACACTTAGTAAGACAACACAGTCTCCACCCAGGAAAGAATCAGTAAAAAATGGGCCCTGAACCTACAACAGCAGCACTTCCGATACTCCACCCAAGAGGCATGGTGGCCACTTTAACACTCCTGACTAGGGTTGCTCTCACTACATTTTAAGCCTTTAAGAAGTTGGGGATTATTTTTAAAATGTCATCTGCTGACTTTCACTTTGGAGAAGTACTGAACTATTGTAACAGCCGCCTAACAGATGCGCTTTAGCAATTTCTTGCATTAAAGAAAGATATCCAGAAAAGAGTCATCAAAAAATGACGTTAGTCACAGGTACATTAAACTACTTAAATCTCCTACTTACGTTTCAATATATCACTGTAATTTTATGAGTCAGATACCCTCCTCCCTTTCAGTTCAGCTAAAGTTTAAGTAGTGTGATCCTTGCAGGCTGTACTGAAAGCACTACCCTAAGATTTCTGGCTAACAGCTGCCCTTCAATCCTTTCTATTCTTCTTTTCATTATTCATTCCTGTTTCACTGTCTGAACAGTAAGAAACACATTATGAATCTGAAGTTTCCAGTACTGGGAACCCTAACATTCATTTGAAAAGAAGAGTTCATGGAAATGTGCCTGCAGTCAAAAAAAGACTCAAACCTTTTGTGAAACTGTACCTTGCAGTTAAGGGATTTCATAATTAGAACATAATTACTCAGCCATATAATGTGTCAAATAATGGAGGATCATTATTTGTTAAACTACAGATAAAGAGAAGAATTAATAAATCTGGAACCACAGATAAAACCAATTAAGTGAAAGTCCTTCCCTTTAGCATTCTTCTAACACCCTGGAGACCACCTCTGCATCCAGTACTGGTTTACGTGCACAACTGATAAAACTTTTACACTATATACATAGCATAAATCCCAGTAGTAAATAATTCAGTACAAGAAATGGCTACAAAGAGGGACAGCTGGTGCTGACAACGCTATCAGCATCTTTGCTACTACATGACATACAGTCAGTTACGAGTGGAGTAAGCTATGGAGAAGACAACACAAATTCCAGGTTAAGGTTGGAGTTGTTAAAGGATTTCACTTATTACTTGAATAAGAGCCAGCAACCCTTAAAGTACCGTTCTAAGTGAAACTACCTGTCTTCAAAATAGACTGGAAATGTCTTTGCATACAAATTCTAAGCATGCTATCACAACACCTAAAACATGCAGAGAAAGACAACACTCCTCTTCGTTTGCTGTAAATCCTAAAACATAGTCATTGCAGAGGATCTAATTTGACTAACAAATTCAGTCAAATCTACCTTATAATCTATGGAAGAGTAGAATAGAGGATAGGAACCCACACAGGCAACCTCGGTGCCTGGCCAAGCAGGCAGCCCTGTTGGGAGTCGGTACCACAGACACCTCCCGGACGAGCACAACAGCACCTTGTCCTAGAAGCAACTGCCGGGTCTTAGTTACAAGAAGCCTCAGCAGAGTGCTGACATACAGGAAAGCTCAGCAGAAACAATAAGGAATGATAAGAACAAAAGATTTAAGATTTAAATCATCACCTGTACATTGCTCTGCTTTTCTAACTCATGGCTTTCACCCCATAAAAAGGTGATGATTGCCTTCCCACCTGTACATGTAGAATTAGAGCTTTTACTGGACTTCCTTGCAAGAACATCGTGGTATTTTTCCTATTCCCGAACGTTCATTAAATCACTAAAGTAAGCCATCTGTTTTGCTACTGCATCATGCAATAAGCAATGCTTTTCTCTACCCACTAAAACAGAGCCACCAAGAGCTCTTGCAACTACAAACAAAATCAGACTTCAGGTTACCTGCTCTTCTCTGCCCCTTCCTTACACAAGGGTACAATACTCGCTTCAATACAACCTCAGCAATGCACAATCCATTCATAAATTATAGAAAGAGTCACCTATAAGAATAGCATTATTGTCCTGTAAGGCACAGATGAAAGTCAAGAAAGGAATTAGGTAAACTACACTGAGAACACAGCTAGTGATAAATGAGGGATCCAGCATCTAAATTAGTACCAATAATTACATTCTCGTTCAAAGAAACTGAGGTGTAAGAGACACTGAAGTCATCTCTTCCTGCACAATAATATTGACTTTTTTAAACAAAAGAAATCACACTGTCTGACCAAGTCAGAAGATGAATTATGGCCATTTTAGAAGCCCTCAGTGTAACATCAGGCCACACTGCTTACACTGGGGCAAATTTAAATAAGATAAATCCAGTCAGTGTAATCTTTTAACTAAGGTATGAGATTGGGAATTGATGGAAAAGGAACCTAGGCTCAGCACCTGACCCAGATGCCTAAGAGCAATATTTGTCTAGCTTACAGAAGCACTGAACAAAACAAAAACACTATGTAAAATATTACGTATGTAAAATATAAAGTTCAATTAATATCACTGCTTTTAAAGACATTGATTTATCAGTGTTTGCTTTTTAGATATTAAAATGACATTTTAATTTGACAAAACCCATGGCAAACTCCCCAAAAATCCAAATTTGCATTATCCAAATACTGATCTAACAGGGATACAAAGCTTCAAAGACATATTCAAAGCAAGGAAATAAGAACTCACTTGTGCAATTAATGTCCAAACTAGCCAGATGAAAACAAAAACATAACCACTGAAAGCAAAGGACTCTACCCTTAAATTACTATCCCAGGAATGAAAGTCTGCTGGTGTAGTACACATTAGTGACTTAGCTTCCACAGCACCCTCTTAAAGTCGACAGCTGAAGGGAAGCTCCCTACCAAAGGGGCTCAGGGAAGAGAGGTGTTGCCGTTCCTTACGGACCCCAAACACTGCTGGAGTCACACAGCCAGAGCCCTAGGGCTGTAGAAAAAGGTGCATTAAACCTTCATTGCTATGGAAAATCAAAAGCAATATATAAAAATGTTACATTTGACACTTTTTTTTTTTTCCCTCCATCTCGTGCTAAGGAGGCGTTTCACTGCTGCTGTGGTGACCATTGTCATCTTTCCACACTTGAGACCACCAGCAGATGCAGAACCACTAAGAGTTTGCTTCAAAACCACACATCCTTGTACTCAGAAAAGAATTGCACCTCCAGTGTTTACAAACAGCATGAGACATGTTATAAAATGCTGAATAGCTTTCCAGTTATTTCTAAAGGACCTTAGAAAAATCATGTATCCAGGGCCATGAAAATGCACTTCTCATCATTCTAGTTAGAACATCATCAAAATACCATTTGCGTTTTTACAAGCCCAATTAGCCCCCAGATCCCTCTAATGACTCTCACTTTTTCTGGTTGATATCAGAAATCATTATATTTAAACTAGATGTGTTTCAGAAGGAAAGCAGAAAGGCTGAATTTCTGTATTTATTAATACTGAACAAAGGTGTCAGTACCTCAGAGCAGAGTTATCCAAGATTATCTGTTATGTTTACGCAGAAAGCATGTCTCCACTACACGAGAAGCGTATATACGATCAGCTGAACTGCTGCTGAAACTCACACATTTAGGTATTTGACTTCATGTGAGAAAAGCAGCACTACCAGCTGAAACGGTTAAATGTCTATTACACAACTTGGGCCATAATATAGTATCAAATTCAACAGCGCTGAGCAAACCATCCAAGTTTGATTTATTGCAGCTAATTGCTAATTAGGGTTATTTTTGAAGCACTGCTGTTTGCATTGCACCAGATTTGCACTTGGGGAGAAAACAGGATTTACAAGGTCAGAATGAAGTTTAAACATTTGTATACAGACTGCTTCACTCCGCTCAGTATTGCTAAAAGGTCTCAGCAATCTGAAGACAACAGTATTTACACATGTGAAGTTATTAAAACCGGGCACTCCCAACTTTGTATAAAGCAGTTATTAACATGCAAACACTCAAAGCAGGATTCAAATGGTTACCCAGACAACTTTCTAATTAAATAATGGCAGTAATATCACTATGCTTCTATGTACTACATTAAAAATTGAACAGTGCCTCACTAATAATGCATTGGTCATTTGCATCATCTAAAGACCCTGGTTGCCAGTATCAGCTATGGACCAACATCCCATTGTTAACCACCAACAGGCACATCCCGCACCCCCTCCCACAGCAGGTAATTACAAAGATGAACACATCAGTAATTCACAGGGGCTCAAACTCCTGCCTGTTGAGACCTATTTAAGCATTGTTAGTAGCAGGATGATCCTCAAGATTTAAACTTGGCTGTTTCTTTCAGAAATCAAATCCCACTGTAGACTATATTAATTTTAGCATCAATCTTCTAATTCCCCTCGCAGATTTCTGTCTAGTGTTTTAGGCACCATGGCAGCATGTCTGCAACCAAAATACCGTCACACTGACTAGAGCCCAAGCCATCAGCCTGTTGTGCTGAATTCCCTGGTGCCTCTGTGATGTCTCTGCCAATACCCCACACAACTATATTCATCCGTACTGCAAGTGAGCTATGCCGACGCAAAGCATAAAGAAAGGAAGAAGACTAATCCACCTTTCAAAATTCATCTACATCTGTCAGTAACTCTAAAAGCAGACTGTCAGAATGCTACAATATATAATCCCTTGAAAAATAAAGCTTTGGTTAGGTTAGACTGGATACAGGGCACTAATGTGCAGGCTGCACAGAATTAACTGACTGGAGTAAGAAAGTATGAAGGCTGAGTGACCTCTCATCAAGAAAACATGATGTGCCTAGACTTCCCAAAGGTTCCTCTTGAATTATTACCTCAGTTCAGATTTATTTTTATGATTTGCTATAACTCTTTCCAAAGCTTCTCTAATCATTAGCTGTATCAGCAGTATGAGAGCCATATGAAAGATAGTGCACTGTTATTTTTGGTTTCAAGAGAGCAATTGCATTTCCAAATATACTGCTAGCATAATCCAGTCAGGCTGTGGTTTCATAAATCCGGGGAGTTTTCTTGGCATATTATCCCAGAGATGAAGGCAGCTAGTACAAAACCTCAGGGGAGAGGGGATTCACAGCTCTGACTTCATGAACTGTAGCACAGGGTCATACTTAAATGTTAAAAGAAAAAAAAAATTAAAAAACCCAAAAAACATGGTTCTTTCCACGCCTGCCCAAGGAGATGGTTCAAAGAACTTGCCCTTGGTAGGAATGAAGAACTTGAGTCTTTCCCATGTTTCTAGAAATATAGTTGTATTTTGGCAGTACAGAGGAGGCTGAATGAAGCTCCCAAAGCAGAGCACTATGGAAACAGGATAAAGACACTTTTCCAGCACCAAAGCATGTACACTACAGCACTGGCTCTGCCCTTCGTGGGGGTGCACGGTTCCCAATTGTGTCTTAATGGAAAATGTATTTGCATCAGCAGAAGGCTGCTTACAGCCCAGCTGTTCCTTCCTGTCCTCCACTTTGTTTTTAAAGGAAAGCCGCACTTCTTCCTATCCTCCCCCACCAGACTTCTACAAGTACAAAAGGACAGCAACACACACCAAGGGTCAGGCCTCTCAGCGCTAGTCGACAGGAAGGGGCTCGATGCCACAGGAGTTGGTGTTTTCCTCTGCATTACACCACATAACACACAGATACGTTGCTGTTTTGAATAGTCTTCCCCAGTCAACACATGCTCTCAGAAAAATTCCACAGTACAGCAAATTTGGTCTCCACACTATTCACACGATGTTTTGCATCAGTAGCTTCACCCATTTCAAATGTTGATCAGAAGCTCAAGGCACAGAGATCCACAAGCAACTCTACAACAGGCCAAGCCCCATGACTGATCTCCCCCATAACTGTACTGCCATGTGATGGTTTTGGATGGGCAGTGGGCATTGGGAGCCCAGTCCTCCCCCTGAAATGCAGAGCATGGCCTCAGCCCACTCACGTGGAGAAGACTGACTCAGTGGATTACACCCGATCTCAGGATCTCTCAGGAACAGTCTTTGAGGAAGTTACTGGGGGGTGGGATGGGTAGAGAAACACATTGTGAGAAACAGTTATTCTTTTGATTGAAGGAAAAAAACCCAGCTCTGTTTGGAACTGTTGAGTAAGCTCAAACTCATTTACTTTGACTTAGTCCGCGCTGTTATCATGCACAAGTTTGCCATTGCAAATCTTGTCCTTGAGACAGGCTGCACATGTTCCTACAGCATCCAGCAGCATGAATCTTTTTAAAAATCTGGTGGGCATTGCTACAACATAAGCATTCAGACTCAGAGCAATTACTTCTGACTGCACTAATGAGACAAGCGTGGTGTTTCTGTACTATATATATATACACATTATACACAAATTTCATTTAACAAGTATCTTAGCTGTGATGTAAACCCATCCCTACTTAATTTATGTTTGCACACATTTGGACTGAAAATTAAAATTAATAGAAAGCTAAAATAAATAAAAGACCTCCTGCTGCTCAGTGTGAGCGTTCAAAAAAGCAAAGAGCAGAAACACTTCATCCCCTCATAACCCAAGCACAGAGTTCACCGATTCCCAAATCTAAACAGCCCTGTCAGACACCATAGATTGACTTGGCGGGGGGGGACGGGGG
>JAAGNO010024441.1:59952-74634 GCA_033439905.1 Ceryle rudis
GGGGGGGGGACGGACAACACGAACGTGAGGGGTCCACAGAATAGAAGAATTTTCTCCATTCACCAGGCAGTCTTCTCCTCTCTGTAGAGAGTGAGGACTAATGCACGTAAATCCCTGCTTCATCAAGAAGTGAATAGACCTTTTGTTGCAGTCTATTACAGTTATAAAGATTCTAGCCACGCTTCTCTTACCACCACCATGCCCTCCACCAAAATGAAAGGTAGAGCTTAAAAACACAGAAACAGATCAGGATTTAAAACACGCTGGAGCAGCCTGGCTACACCAAGAAGGGGAAAAAAACCCTCAACCCCACAACCCAAAACCAACAACAAAAACCAAACAAAAGAAAAAAAAAATCAAAAAAACAACCTGCCAACCCCCTTTTCAGGGCCTTACGACGCCACTTTTGAGAAGTTTTGCTCGGGCAGCTGACATCCAGTTTTCATCTTCTCCTGCAGATGTGCGGCTTTCCTGCACAATAGGCGCCTGCAGCCCTGGCTCTATTCCAGGTCCCACTGTGTGACAGTAACAAAAGGCGAAGCTGGAAGCCCTCAGCTACAGCACAGCTCTAAATGATTTAGCGACCACAGCGTCCAGACCTTGGCAGCAGCTGCTGCTTTAAAGGGACATTACCCAAGGAGTCAGTAAACCACAGAGGCAGGCATTTATTCACACTAGATTTGAAAATTTCTGTTCAAGATTGAAACGGTCCTGCCACCTTTCTTTAAAAACCCAAGGCAGAGAGTGGGGAGATGGGAGGGAATGGGGAAGCAGGGATCCTTGTCAGAAGCTGTTAGTGCAATACCACAAAGCCTGAACTATTATAGTGTCCCCCACATAAGGATTTCAAGGCACTCTGCAAGCATCAGTGATGGCAACCTTCTACCACCATGGCCATACATTATTTCCACCTTACGGTTAGAAAAATAAAGCCTTGAGATTATTAAACCAGCCTCCAGTGACCAGGACAACTTAACCCCAGGATGACACTACATGGACACCTTTTCTCCTAAGCACGTCGAGAAAATTACCTCTTCACATATTAACGTTTGCAGCGTGTTATGAATTTTTCTTCGGTGTACTGTTGTACACCACCACAATGCTACAGATGGGCTTTGAGAAAATTTTTACACTGGACACTGTCTTTAGTTTCTGAAATAGAGATACTTCTGAGCACCAGCATGCTGAGCATTGGACAGCAATGTGTACCATACCTTAACACATAGCGCTCTCAGAGAAGCATACTGTCAATCCCCTGCTGAACTCCACAGCCCTTTTTGAGCACCTGTTCCAGAAAGTTATGGGCTAGAAGAGCTGGATTGTTTTTTACACAGACAAGATCAAAAAAATCCACAAATCCATTCAAACCACATGAGATACTTCACTTCCTCTCCAAACTGCAGAGTAGCTGAGCTTTTGCTACACAACTTCTGATGCGCGTGAGGATAAATGAACCAAGCTAGTGCAATCTTCTAAAAAATCAAACTAAAAAAAATACCAGTGGAAACAAGAAGTGCCTTTGCTCAGCATCGTGCCCATCATTTCTTTTCTACCTTCTGATAACATAAAGGGCTGATGCCCTGACAAAAAAATGGGTCCTTGTTTAGTTCATCAGACACATCCTACCCTCTTAAGTACCTATGGGAACCCCGCAGGCAAATGCAGGACAAGTGACTGACCAAGAAAGGAAAAAAGTCACCAAGTGTCTGGTTGCAAAAAGAAATCGGTAGCCAGCTGTGCAAAGTTGCACCAATAACTTCATGCAAGAAACAAACGTGCAAATTAAAGAAAAACAGCTTTACATGAACAGAAACTACTATGCAGCAAATACTCAAAATAATTTCTGTCAACAGAGCACTAATTAAGGCAGATAAACACTCGTTTAACTAATCTTCCTCCTTCTCCTCCCTCCAAGAGTAATTTAGTTGCCCACGGGGAAAAAAAATGTACAGTAAGAGACTGATAAAAGAGACATATCAAAAAGGTGCACGTATTTCTATATGCCACAAGCAGGTAGCACACAGCGCTCACTGCTAGAGCTCTGCTGGAAGGGGGAAAAGTACAATTTTATGTTTCTCTGTGGAGTCTGAAAGTAATTTTAAAAGGACATCTTAAAGCCATCCTTCACCACCTGCAGTCAAGTGGTCATTAAGAAAAAAAGCACTGTAATCAAAGCACTCACTAACTGCTGAGAAACACTATTAATTCACTGAGCAGCACTACTCCATCCACGAACTCTGCAGCCATCCCAAGCAAGTAAAACAAAGCCACGCTCACTTGGGTGGGTTTTCAGCTCCTGTGTAAGCGATGATGGTGTGAGGGGGCAAGGAATGTAAAGACACTACAGTGTTAACCCACAAACAACAGCAGATTTAACTGGGACCCAGGACAGCTCAGGTGGTTACCAGCCTTGGCCAGCTACCTTGCCCACATTTTGGGTCTGCCTGCTGTGACAGCAGGGCACAAACAGTTCAGTTCTGCTTCTGAGCTCTGGCAGTTTTCAGTCCATCAGTGACTTTCATATGCAAGGAAGGGAAATGAGCAGGAGTTGTTACACGTTCTGTTGGGTCTTTCCTGCTTAGAACAGTGGAGAGGGAAGGAGAAAATACCTTGGCAAAACATATGGTTTAAGCAAGTCAAGGCAATAAGTGCTTCGCTCTACCAGCATGCTGCCACACACAAGATGACATGAGTGAGAGGCGGGCAGCACAGTAGCAAATCTGGTAGCAGGAAATGTTGCATAATGTCAAACAGAACAAAAGAAAGATTTCCTACTCCCACAATGGAATGTATCATATCTAGCCTTACATTGTGCTCTAAAACACAGCACCTGCCTGATCAACCTAAACAACAAAGACTTGGTAGGACTGGAGATGTTTTTCTACCTCACTGAAGGAAAGCTCAGGTAAATGGGAACAGCAAGCCCAGGTTTCTGTAGCACCAAAACAGAAATCAGAAATCACTTCGTCTTCCAGCCTCCTGCTTGCTAGAAGCATCAGGAATTTAAGCAATGGAGAGCTGGAATGAGGGGAAAGGGGAGGGAAGGGAGAGGGATTCACAGCATTTGTTAGGCAGTAATTTGTCATTTACAGTCCCTGATGTAGTACTGACCAGCAATGTTAAAAGGGTGCTCCCCTAAACTGGAGAAGCACTGACCCTTAAAGGAACAGGGCAAGAAATAAAGAGCAAGGAAAAAATAAACAAGCAGGAAGAGAAACAGCAATTCTTCCTTGCTTTAGCAAGTGGAAACAAACTTTCTGTTGCTTAGGTGACTATGACTTCAGGTGATTAGTCTGGGTGAGGAACCCAGACTAACCCATATGATGCCCTGAAGTGCAGTGGTTTCAACAGTGCTCACAGCAAAAACTGCCCCCCAGAACACACAGACCAGACCTCCCAATTGTTCGAACAGGCTGAGGCCGTGTACCAGGAAACACCACGGACAGTTTTGGTCAGGGATGCTGCCTGCCTGCTGCCAGACGCTGCTGGTGTTTGATGGGCAGCACAGAGGAGCTGAGCCATCGCTGGGGCTCCTGCACAACGTGGGACAAGAACACAGGTTTTACTCTGATAATTTCACAGCATTCTCTAGCTCCATTTCCTGGTTGTTTTCCAGCTCCATTTTGTTAGGCTGCAAAAGCATTATATGCCTGTGATCATGGTGATAAGACAGGTCATGAGGTGCTGCAAAACCAAGCAAACAGGTCTGCTTTATTCTCGGCAGTCGGTTCCAGAGTCCAAGCTACCAAGAGACAAAACGGTTTTCCAAGGACAGGGTGCCAGGTATCCCATGTACTGCCTCTCACTCCTTAGATGGTAGGAGAAAGTCACTATCTGCTTTGCACCACTTTTACCCTTCTTTTGCAAATGCAAAACAGGTCCTGAGGCCCTTCATGTTTACAAGGAGAAAGACAGCAAAGGCTTATTTCAAAATAGTTTGAGCTCCTTCAGTAGAAGGACCATGCCTCTTCCCCCATCTACAAACTTAGCAATCTCTCAGATTTCTAATATCTACTAGGAACCCAGGCTCACTGAGACAACTTAAGCCCAAGCTGAAAGACATGCAAAGACTCTCAACTCACCACCCACTCCCAGAGCTGAAAGGAGTGAAGACTCCAAAAGGTTGAACTGTAACAGGCAAATGTATTTTTAACAAATTCTGTTTCTATAAATATTACAAAGCTTTCTGCTCTTTGGAGGCTGCTCTGCTCCCAGTGCTGCTGACATTACGGTGACATTTAGGAGGCCTTCATATTGCCTTACTGCCTTTCGTATGCTCGTTTTGTTCAAGGGATCAGAGAGACGTATGAAGACACAAGGGCTGCTTATTCAGACTCTGCTCACTCGCTGACCTGCTGCTCACGCGGGAGTCAGGAGCACAAAGGGGCTCTCCATGTCAAGTGTGCTGGCTGCCGCTGTCTCCACCACTCTGGAATGCATATAAATGCAAAGGACACTAACCCCAAGATGCCACCAACAAGGCACAGGGGTGAAGCTACAGGGAATTGATCTCTGAAACTGCACATGGGCTTCAGGTAGTCCCACCTGGTACTGTATCCTGTCCACACAATTTAGAGGCTCTTCCTCATTTACTGATTCCTGCATTTGCTCTCTCGTCTTCTCTTTTTTTCAAAGCTATTTTCCCCACACCCTCTGCCCTCCCCCTCTATTTCTTTCTTGCTCACTCTCTCTGGAGACCGCTGCCAGCAGGGCTGTGAGGCCGGCGTGCAGCATGAATGGCACCAAACTGGCACGCGCCCCAGATGCTGACATCACCTCCTCTCCTGCCCTCAGCCTCCATCAAGCTGGGCTCCAGATCCTGCACCTAAAACGCTGAGCAGCTAATTCACTGACTGCTGCCTTTGCACCAGCTTCCAGTTTAATCCATAGCTCTTCTGCTATTAAAAAATAAGGTGGTTATACAGCAAGAGACAACATATATATTAAAAAGGAGGGGTCTTCCCAAATCAGGTTAAGACAGACACCAGCACTTGGGTTAGGATTCTTTAAATGCCTGTTCTCTTGCATTTCACAGAACACTCTAGGCCAGAAAAGCACCTTGTCTGCAAGGTAGAAAATGACCCCTCCATACCTAACCCGGTGCTAACTGACCAGTTACCAGGATCAAATCAGTACATCAGCAGAGTTTTTTAAATGCTGCAACTATTAAAAATCCAGTTTTTTAAAAAAATAAAACAAAACCAAAAACAAACAAACAAAAAAAAACCCCAACACCCACAGCCCACACAAAACAGAAACTTTGTTTGTTATCTCCAGGACCAGCTGTTCAGCCTCATTCAGGGTGAGCTGCCCCTGAAATATCCAGTAACACTTTCAATTAAATGTAAGACTACTACATCTGCACATCACAATATAATCTGATGTCCACGCTGCCCTGTCACCTTCTGGTTATTTTGAACAGAAATTACACTGATACCTAAGCAGAGCAGAATCCCTGTTCTCACTTAAGCAGGTTCTTCATTTTAGGGATGGAGGAATTCCAAACGATCACAACAGATCCGGGACTCACTACATCCTATGTTCTTTGGACTATTTTTTATGTTGCACAGATATCGAATGCTTTCCTTAACAGGAAACTTCCACAGACTTTCTTTTATTATTACAGGATACAAAAGCCCCGACAATGGCTCCAACAGACTTCTCTCACTGCAGACAAAGGAAAAATAGCATACCTCACTTTAGCTTGCACCAGCAAAAAATGGTTTGAAGATTTGTTTGAACACTTAACAAGATGTTTTTTGGCCTCCTCTGACATTTAACATAGGTATTGTCATGCTAAGAGGACTGTGATTCACAAGAACAGCATACTTCAATCCGATCACTCCACAAATAAATTCGGTCTACCCTAGAAGACTGCTCATCACTTTTTGTAATTCAATAAAAATGCAGAGCACAACAACTCCAGTTATTTAACCTTTCATCAAAAAAATCTGCAAATATCTGATAACAATAAGTACAATCTATAAAGGCTTCAAGTCAACACTTTTTATAAGCAGATTTGTAAGGTAATAAATTTTCCATGACTTAATGATCAGCCTCGCCTATGAAAGCCAATGTTGTAATTCCCAATTGATTGTAGATGTTAATCTCACAAGACTCTCATTCTTATGCTGTGATTTATTAGCTGAATTAATGACAGATTGCACTGTTTAAAACAAGCTGCTGTTTTACACAATCACCCAGGAAGCTTTGTCCGACTGAGTCACTGCAAGGATGGGAGGAGGGAAGCGTGCAAGGTGAAACTGCTCACAGATACCTGAGCTAATTTGTCTTACTGCCTTTGAAATGCAGCACTAATTGTTTAACAATTAACCCTATGACTGAACACCAGGAGAGCTGAATGGCAGCAGCTATTCAGGCTCTCTGCAGAGTTTGGGATTCACATCCAGTCTCTGCAATTCATTTACATTGAGACCTTCTGCTTTCTCATGGAAAACAACAGAAGATTCCCCCAAGCCCCCTGCCATGCGCACTTACTCCTTTGGGTTTGAAGACACAGCAAAAGAAAAATCCTATGTTCATTCTGTATATACATATGTGACTAGAAAAGGAAAACTGCAGAATAAGGGCAGATCTGATTCCTCAGGCCTTATCTCATTGCTACCACAAAGCAAGTGCCATTACGTGTAATAAAAGTTATAACCTTATCTCCAGAATTTTCATTCTCCACCTCTTCAGCAACATTTCTGGTGTAGCAGAGAACGTGCCACAAACATGCTCTAACAACGCGGTCAAGCAGAGGGCTGACAGTGTAGTGGAAACAATGAGAGTTCCTTGGTTAGTCTTAGTCTGCAGGTTTTATGAATTGTGATGCTGTAATAAACTCAGACCTTTTCCTGTCAACTCTTCCATCAAGACATGATGCAGGAGATGAGAGCAAGAGCTGTGAATTGGGGGGCAAGGGGGCACCAAACCCTGCAAGCACAGGGCAACTACTCAGAGTAATTTAATTCTGATGCAGGAGCCCCATGTTCTGCAGTAAATGGCTCCCTTCTTCATTTGCTTTTTATAAGCTTGCCTCTGAAGGGATCCCTCTGTTTTGCAGTGAATTTGAACTTGCTTCTGTGCTTCTTCGCAAGTGCTTCAGTGACTGGAGGCACTTCCTGTGCCGCAGAGCGCCAAGTGTTGCCAATTCCCATCGAGTCATCGCTTGCAGCTCCAGTGCCTCACTCGTTCTTCCCTGCTCCTCCCTGCCTGGCGAGAGCAGTGGCATCTGCTGCTCTCCGCTACAGCTTCAGAGGTGAGCGTGGATTTAAGAATAAGTAAAATCAAATAAAGGAAGCGAAAGGATGGAGCCTTACAGGGCTGCTTTTGCACAGGTGTAGTTCACAGACAGTCACCTCAGAAGAGTCACACGGAATCCCTGGGACCGCTGCTGTGGTCGGTTATTATAAACTGGCCCCAGCCATCTGCTGGTGGTCAAGCTCCATGATGTGGCAATCAATTACAGCTGTTATCTTGTCCTGGCTTTGACAGATGTTCCTCTCTTTCATTGTACGGTAATTACTAGTTAGCTGCCAGCAGGCTTCACACTTTAATTGTGGCGCTAATTTGAGACAAAGAGAGGAAAAAATAGGGAGAGACAGACAGGGAAAGGCAAAAGCTAAGACAGCTGTGGCAAGTGGAGCACCCATGCATTAAACATATCTTTACAAACAATAGGTGAAGGCAACCAGTTACCCCACCAAGACTTTAAAAAGCGACAGTCGAGCACCATCCAACTACGCCACAGCCTGCAGTTCTTGTTCCTTTCAGGGGGGAAAGAGGGACACTTTTCTCTTTGCTTGCCAAACAGGCTATGCTAAAAATACCTGCCAGCCTTCTGGCAATGCGCAGCTTCATACTGCCAGGCAGCGTGCTGCCAACTACCTCACAGTAGTGACAATTGTATCAATAAAGACACAGGGTGGGGTTTTGATTTTTTGTTTGTTTGGGTTTTTTATTTCTTTTTAAACCTTTTCAGAGAACAAGGAACCTACTTAAATTGTAACACAGATGAACTACTGCGGCAAGACACAAGCAAACGCACTCCATCAACTTGCTAGAGAGCAAGCCACGTAGCACCTGCTCTGCAATCTGGTGTTCACGGAGAGCCTTTGGAGACGGGCAGGAGAGAGCAAGTGCCTCATTGATCAGACCAAGAGCCAGCAAGGTAGGAAACCTGGCGACTCGTTTCTTATGTAACCCAGAGCTCTAAAGAGTCTTCAAAAAAGCGACCCGAGAAGGCTTATTTTTTGTTGTGGCTGGTTTAGACGCAGTTATTTCTGTGTAATTTCTACAGCCCTATCTTGTCTTAGTTTCTGTATACCACCTAATGATGTATATCCCTATACCCCAATGAAAAGACTCTAAAATGATCACAAGAACACACAAAGACCCACAGTAAAATCCTTATCAGATGTTTTTTAAATGACATTCTGTAGTTTAATTTTTTTTTTGAAGTGGTTAAGTAGTCAAAGACTGTCTTTAAACAGGTTTCAAAACCCAAATATCAAAACTTCTACTGGAAGTTTGAACAATAAGCAGAAAAAGATTCAATTGTTAAGAGCAATTCTGCTGGCACTGCCCTACCAGATGTCCAAATCTGCTTTAACTATTTTATTTTTTATTTAATTCACAATGGGCAGACTTCACAATTTAATTCCCATATTTCTGCTGTTGAATATTTACCGAATCTTTCAGTAGCACTTCGGCTGTGGTTCAGTGCTGTAGTGTTTGGCAGTAGTAGTGGCTTACAGCAGTTCCTGTCATCGTCTCTCCTCTACTGCCCACCCCCCACCCAGCCTCATGCCACTCTATGCTCCCTGCTGCAAGCTGTGGCAGCACTACTATTTCAACATCCACTCGGATCAGGAAATGGAGAGTGGCAGAAGAGTGGCAGAAGGTTTTAAGACCCTGATTTCACATTAAAAAAATTAATATAGATATGTATGTATGTATGTTGGAGGGAGTCTTGTGCTGGCACAACTGACACTGATGTTTTGTAAAACAGCACCTTGCTACCCACCCGTGGATCAACCAATTGCCTGAACTAGTGAAGGAGAGAGCAAACAGACAGCTTCCACTGGTGTGGAAGAGCTCAGACATCCCAGAAACCTTACAACTGGTACAGCACATCACGTGTGTGGGATAAGAAACACAAAACTGCTCGTACCGGTATTGTTGAGAACTGCTTACCAGCGAGATATGCCCCCAGTTTAATTGGACAGAGTCAACTGCGGCATCTGGACTGGAGCTCAGATTTCTGGTGTGCTCAAATCCACTGATGATTTCTATCCAAAAAACTTTTTTGTTTTTATCTGCTCTCAGATTTTACATTTTAATGCCACTTACTGACCTTTACATTATTTTACCTTTCTGTCATGATCTCAAGCAGTGTTTGTTGATTTCACATTTTATTATTATGTGGTTGTCGGGAGAACTTCTGAAATCAAACTGTTGGAAAAATGGATGAGGTTTTGGTGGCTGCTGAACACAACCAGCCAGCTCCCGCTGACAATGGCAGTGTAAGCTAACTGTCTGGGATCTCCACACAGCAGCTGTCAAGGGAAAAGGGGGGAGGGGACAAAGCCATATATTTTTATCATGTTTCTAGCATTGCAACTAGCAGAAGTAGTGGTTTTACAGAGCAGAACTATGTGGTTCACTGACCAATGATCTGAAATAGCATCTCTGCAGGAACTGCCAGTTTTCAGGATTGCTGCTTTTTGAAAAGGGACTTGGGGATAGTACTGTAAACATCTGCCAAGCAGCAAGATGTTATCAGATGGACAAGAACGTAGGTTGACCAAAACCCACTAGGGTCTTGCTACCTGACAAAGTAAAGTTACTGATTTTGAAAATAATATCACAAGAAGCAATCTTCCATCTTCAGAGTCTGCTTACCAACTGATGTTACTCCTTGACTACTACATGTCCTACAGGCAAGGTGATCCTCCTCTTCAGAGACATATTTGAAAGTTTACAAAACATGTTCCCTATCAGCTGAAATTCTGGATGACATCCCCCATGCTACCTTGTCAAAGATGAGCAAATACCACTTGTAAATCTGAGTAACTCGAGACATCAATTGACCATCTTCCCACTATGATTTCTCTTGGAAATATTTCCTATTGTTACGTGCTAGTCAAGCAGCCAGCCACAATCCCACAATGTCCCATCACTGCCATTCCTCCCAAGGACACTACACTAGTACTACAATCAAGTCAAGTTAAACTGCACTGCTCTCCCACTGTATCCCCCCAAAAAGAGCCACATGCCCACCCAGGGAGTGGATCCCTGGAGCCAGAGGATGCTGACATCTGAGCTCTGCCTCCACCATAGAGGACTTGTTAAGTGCAAGGCAATCTCTGACTGTCGACATTGCTAAACAGGCAATTACTATGCTGATTGATTGATTACATTTCCCGGTCTAAATTATATCAGGAGTGAGGCAAATCACTCCAAAAACAAACAAAAAAAAAATCACAACCTAACTTCAGGCAAAAGTGCAGATAATGGTTTTTGCCAGTATGAATAAAAAGCAGGTGGACTGGAGTGAAAGTGAAGCCCTGAGCAAACAGTCCTGAAAGCAGAACCATTCACAACCCTCCTGAGCAGGAAAAGGCTGGGCAGGGCTTTGCAAATCAGCCATGACCAAGTCAGGCCATGACCTTTCCTGTGAAATTAACAGGAACACACGGGACACGACACGGTCTCCAGAGACTGATGATCCCAAACTGCCGCAGAAGTGTGTCCCTTCCTCATACATGCTGCGGAAGCAGCAGCACTCCAGCAGAAACAACACATCCTCCCTCCCCTCGTTGTGTTTCTCTTCACTCTTCTATTTTTTTCCACTTTGTACCAGCTGACTTGAATGTCCCTATTGTGCTTTCATTTTCACAGACAGTTTTTTAGCACCCTTGGTCTGCCACTGACAGCTCGCAGAGAGCTGTATGACAGAAATAGTTCCAGATCTGCTCCATTTTGCAAAGCAGCACAGCCTCCCAAACCCTCACTGGATCCTACCAGATCTGAGACAAATTGCCCTGTAAAACCCCTGCCAGCGGCACCAAAGGTGCCTGGTTCTGTGTTTTCAGCAGCATTGTGGCAGCATTTCCCTGCTCAGCCAGCTCACGGGCCTTACCTCACGCTCCTGCCTCCACCAGCCCATTTCCAAGTGCACCCCATCACTTTTTTAGGCCTTCATTTCTCAGCACTGCTCCTTCTTCTCCGCTTCTGCAGGCACATCCACACTCCAAGTTTAATCCTCAGATACGACCCTGACAGTTTTTCCTCACAAACCTCGTATTTCAGCCCAGCTGCTGCTCCAACTAACCTCTTGCTGCTCCCCTCCCACACGCTCACCCCAGCCCAGGAGGGCCCCAGACTCGCAGCATTTCCAGGCCAAAGCAGCCCAGAGGCAGTGGCTGGCGGCAGGACCTCTGACGGGAGGGAGCAGTGCCGAGGCAAAGGCCCATTTGCTGGGGATGGGCACCTGTGAGCTGTCCTCCAGAGCCAAGCTGGGGCTCCACCGCTGACAGGGGAGATGAAGGAAGTGCTGGGCCCTCAGCCTTGCTCCTGGGTCCCAGCACAACACAGTTGTGGAGGCCTCAGGGAGAGGGTTCCTCAGCTCCTCCCTGGTTAGCAGTTCCCGCCAAGCTGGGCCTGGCCAGGAGGACTCAGTCCAGGCTTTTCCAAGCACATCAAACATACTGGCACTGCTGGGTGACATGGCCAAGCTAACTGGGGCACCAGCACGGCCCTCTGCCAGGCACAGATGCTGAAGAAAACATGCAGTGAGAGTCTTCAGGGCCTTTCTACTAACCCTTTCCTTGTTTCAACAAACAGCTAAAGGGGCAACGATGAGATGATGGGGTACTCCACTTCTTTTCCTCAGCACCCACCATGGCACCAGACATTCCCAGCACAACACCCCACAACAACCTGCAATGGCTTTTGAACTGTACCCACAGCAAGAATAAGCCTTCAATTCTTATTAAGGGCTCACTCACTCACAGCAGGAAAGTCTATTAGAGCTGCTTCACCACAGGGCATTGCCATTTCCACTCACCCAGGCGTCACTCGGCCCCCCGGCTGCCCTGGGCCTATCCAGTGCCCGGAACGCTGCACAGAGTAATTAAGGCCACAGCTCCATCAGGAGTGTCTTTGGGGGGAGGGAAGGGAGAAGTGGATAAACCCCAGCTGCCAAAACTTTTAATTGCTTCTCACAGGATCAGGGCTGAAATGTTTGAAATAATTTCTTAACAAAAACAGAAGAGGCTGCTGAAAAGAATAACATTGTGACAGCTGCTGGGAAAGTCACCAGTGGGTGAACACCGGTCACCACACTGAGCCCCATCCCTGCTCCACTGCTTACAGGAAGGAAGGGATGTTCGTATCCCAAGCTGCATTCTGTGCTTTTTGCTTTCCTCTCTTCTCCCAAAGCCACTCTGGACTGAGCTCACTGCTTCCCAGCCTTCAGGACAGCTTTCACAAGTTGGAAAGGACACAAATTTGTCATGCGCTGCATTACACTTGCATTTCAGCAGTGACAGCTCAGTGGCCACAGGAGACGGGCACAGAGAGGCTGACCTGCACCCCTCACCTTGCACAGGCTCTGGCAGCAAATACAAGATAGATACTGTATTTAATTCACTTTAAAGTACTGTTACATGAATGGCACATTTGGTTGAATCAGACAAACTTTGTGACATGAAGAAGTCTTTCCTGACAGAAATATGTTATCAAGTGGAATGTGTTTTCTTCAGAATTTTTCACTCTCTTCAAGGACAAAAGCTTTGCTGCTCTTAAATTTTAGAACTTGATGTAAGTATACTCCGAAAAGTTTTCCCACAGAAGAGAAAACCAGCCTATGCAGTCATAAGAAATTAAACATAGTTTCAGATTAAATTAGGTTTAATTATGCAAATTTAATGACAGGTATGTGCTTTTAAGACAACAGATGTTGCACAGATGTGGTTCAAGGTAAAGATGACAACAAAAGCTTTCCCAGTGCTTCAGAAAAAGTTTCTACAGAGCACCCCTGCACCGCACCACCTGTGTCTTTACAGAGCTGTCAGATTTTGTTTCTTACCTAGGTTTAGCAAACTCCCCTTGCTCACTGCATACACACCACCTTGTTTCTGTTTGATTTGGGGGAGGGGGGTGGGGTGGGTGTAAGAGGTGTTTGTTTTTTAAACACAGGGGCGGCACCAAAAGATTTCCAAAAGACAGTCTCCTGATCAAGCCCACTGCTGCAGCTGCCTCTGAGGCTATTCCACAAACTTCTCTCCTGCCTCGTCACAATCTAGCTTGTGTGCCAAAAGCAGAACACATCAGAAATCTGTCCTGCTTTGCATTTCCCCTTGGTCAAATATTTTTCAGGAAGTATTTGATCTGGCCTGCAGGATATGAAAGCCAAAGTCAACCACATCACTAAACGGCTGGTAAGAAAAGAAAATAATAATATGCCTGAAGAAGGGCCAAGAGAATTAATTTGAAGAGAAAGTTATTTAGGATGAAGCTTCGCAAAATGGGAAAAACAGCGCTATTATGTTTCACAAGACCATTGTCAGAATCAAAGATACTGTGGCACTAAGATACACACTAACAAGGGACGTACACATTTCTAATAAACACATTTACATACTGCTGCATGTGATAATTACTTTTATTCTACAGTCACTGGCTACGTTTCGAGATCCTTTCATTTCTGTCCAACATAGAAACCTAGCTTGCCCTTGCTCATGAATTTTGGAAGCCGGCATGAAAATACTCCAATGTGCAGAATAGGAGCTTGTACAAATGTGCCAGCAAAAAGTAGCTTGTGTGATCTTACGCATTATGAACATAATGCTTGGATTTTTTTTATGCACAGGAGCACAGGGTCACTTCATGAATCACAGGAGAAGAAAGAATAAAGAGGAGAAAATACCCGGGGAAAAGTACATTAGAAGTTTGTAGGTTTAAAAAAGGATTTGAGAAACGTTCTGACAATTTAACTTGCATTTGGCAAAATCAAGTTTGAGTGCAGTTTATAGCAGCTTTAAAAAGTGCACTGGGAAAAAACAGCCAGCTGCTAACAGGTGAAGAAAAGCAAAAGAAGGTTGTAACCTCCTCACTGTCCTGAGTTCCCAGCTCTGCCTGACTCAATAAAATTAACTAAGGGACCCACACTTGGGCGCAGCTCTGGGCTATGTGCACCATCTTCACCCCACGTCACCCAGACACACTCCCCATAGACAAGCAGGCAGCACCACGTACAGAAGCACATGCTGAAAGCTGCATGGGGAAGAGCTCAATTTCTGCTCAGTCTCCCACCCCAAAGAGAACAAGTCTCTTGCCAGACCCTGGCTGAAATTTGGCACCTTTGCCTCTTAGCATGCAGTACAGATGGCAGGATAGACGCGCCTGCTGGCGCAGGAAAGCTGTGCCAGTTCTCAGGAGGTGGCAAGGAGGGAAGGCATTAGCGCAGAAGGGTCACCAAGATCAGTGCTCACTTCCCCTGATCTCAGCCTCTTTTCGAAAGACTGCTGGAAAGATTTGGGAAGATGGGGGTCTCACCACTGGATGCCACTGTCAAGTATTTAATGCATCTTCTCCTTCATGTGTCCTGCTTGATGAATTTGGATTTTTTCTTCCCTCTGAACAGCTGCTTATCTACCACTCATTTTCCTGTCC
>JAAGNO010024441.1:74734-109247 GCA_033439905.1 Ceryle rudis
ACTGCTGGAAAGATTTGGGAAGATGGGGGTCTCACCACTGGATGCCACTGTCAAGTATTTAATGCATCTTCTCCTTCCCCACAAATCATGTGTCCTGCTTGATGAATTTGGATTTTTTCTTCCCTCTGAACAGCTGCTTATCTACCACTCATTTTCCTGTCCATTCCTGTTGATTTAATTAATGCTGCTCTCAATATTCTCCAAGGAAACTAATGGCTTTGTTGGTCACTGAAAGGTGCCAAGTAATTTGCATGACCATTTCCAGTTAAGATTCCTTAGAATATTGCTGTCAGCTAGCCTTGTTTTACAACAAATTAGTTAAGCACATGAAAATGTTCAGCTGCTAGGATGCATAGTTAAACATGCAATCAGAAAGATAATACCCTTCCTCCTATTTCTCCTCCAACATCACTTGTACTGCATTCACTGCAGCCTTTACACCATACTCCTACCACAACCCAAATAAGGCTGCAGTACAAGTAAATAGAAAAGCTATACAGAATTTTATTTATTTATTTATTCTTTCTTTCTTTGTTTAGGCTCTGTAAACGTCTGCTGGAGCCAAACAGGAAAAAAAAGAAAAAACAGGCTTTGGTTTTGACTGAGATACTGAAAGACCTCCAGAGGCTGAAAAATCATGCAAGGGAAAATTAGATTTTAAGGCACAATAAACACGTCTTCATGAGATACTAAAAGCCTTTGCAAAATAAAAATAGATGTTCATGTAAACCAAACACCAGACATCATGTATCTCATCAGCTGTAAGCCTGCATGCCCAGGAAAAAAAGCATATGCAATACTACAGAGTACAAGACTGGGCTTTCAGGCATGGCAGTTGCTCTTTGTGCCTCCATTCCCCAACCCTTCTGGAAATGAAAATTATTCCCTCTGTCTCCCCACTCCCATGCTGAAACAACTATTTCCCAGCTCCTATTCCCTCTCCCTCCCTGTAAAATGAGGGGAATGAAACCAAATCCTTAAAAAGCCTCAACACCCAGAGACAAAACACACTGCATAAGGTCCAAGTATTACCCTACAAAGTAAGCTTGCTTAGGGGCTCGAGGATTTTTTTTGTGGATATAGTCATGTATCTACAGCAGTCTTGAGAAAGCCTTACACAGCACACATGCTGTGAATCTGGCCACTTTTTAGTGGCCATTTGCACATAAAAAAGCATGTTTTAAAAAAAATCCACAAAGATCAAAGCACCAAGTTTTAGATAAAAGGAAAGATAACGTGGTGCAGAGATCCCTAGAGTCAACCCAGCGGTTTTCATGACATTTTAGTCACATCTTTATTCCTTTCTATCTCTAAAAACCCAAAGGTCAATTTATTTAAATTGGTCAAAGATCAGCTGGAAAGTGAGAGAGACTAGAAATAAGCAGAGATTGACACGTAGTGCACCTGGAAGATGCTTTTCAGAGAAAATACTTTTCTTCTGTGCTTGGTGAGCACACTGTCCACTTGGGGCACTAAATACTATTTCAGATAATTACCCAGGTAGATTTATCGAAGTCAGCCCAGGTGCATCAGCAACTAAATACTACAAATGAACCTCGCCGCTCTGTGACAGTGTATAAAATTGCTCACATGAAGCAGAACTCTAATCTTCTATGGGAACCAGAACGTCCTTCTGATAAGAACAAAATGATATACCAAATATCCAAGGCCATCATTCAGTAGAAACTGCTTCCAGCAAAATAATGCTCATCAACTACAGAAATTACATCTATACAAGCAAAATCTCACCACAGTCATGCAACTGTACAACTAACTATATGCAAAGGAGATATTTCATCACGTTCTGTGGTACTCTCTGCTTGCTCAAAAGTAAGCACAACTCTCTGCAGTTTAATCAAAAAACAAAGAGTATGTGAAGGAGACATCAGAAGTTTTTGCTAAATATTTCAATTATGCCCATAAGGCACATTTTTGTGGCTTGCTTTTGCCATCAAAGTGGCTTTGCACCAATCTATGTTAAAAGAATAATTGTGAAACGAGACGCTTGTAGGGACTTTTATAAGCTTCCTTAAGACACTCATCTCCTGGACTAGTGGTGGGACAGGGCAGGGAGTGGGAGGTCACTAGTTTGGCAAAGGGACAGTGGTGGTGTATCAGCCCTGGGCTGAAGCATGACAAGGCCATCTCTAAAGACAGGAGGCAAAGCAAAACCCCTTACTGAAAAAGCACTTGCAAGCACACTGTGTTCTCTCTCTCGCAAAGATAGCATATGCAAATCAAATCATTTAGCCTTCACTTTTCCAAACCCTAAATAGCGGTCCAAATCTGGAGCTGGACCATCGTCAAGAGTGAAGAATGCTCCCCTAGCTCATTAATGTACAACCCCACATTCAAATTCAAGATTTTATGGACAGCTACAATCAGCCAGACAACATTACTTTGCATTAATCAAGCCACTGCTGACACTTGACAGGAGTGAACACATGATGTGTGTAATTTGTTTTAATAGAGAACACTGTCAATTTACCAAAATCATTTTATTAAGCTCTTCAGAAAATTCTGAAGTTCCTTAGAAACCCAGCTCTTCTGTTTCCTTAACGATTAACTTTGCTGTGTTGTAAACAATTGTTACCTTAGTGGAGCAAAATGCAGACTCATCATGATTTGAAACAAACTTAGCCAAGACACTGAAGAAAGCATCAAGAAAATTCAAACAAACAAAGTCAGAAACTAAACTGACCCATCACCTGAGGACCCAATGTTTAAGAAGAAAGCTATTTTAATACCAGATGGCTATTTTTACCAGTTTTAAAACTTATCTTTGACCCTTTTCACAATAAGGGACCCAATTTTCTGAAAATTGCTCCTTCCCAAAACGCATCACAATTTGACCACATAAATAAAATACAAGCGGTTATGAATCCCCTGTCACAGTTACAAGTCACTTCACAGTACTGGTTAGGATCTTAGACAGCAGAGGCCTGTTGGTTTAGAGGAGAGCTGTTTAAGTGGGGCTGGGCAAGGCCCGAGAAATGGCAGTAGTTGTTACCTGTGCTTTATTGAGGCTGGTAAGGGCTCAAGGTAGAGGCGGCAGCAGAGACATCTGTGCAGTTTGCAGAATGTAACCCCCTCTATATTATCAGCCATCTCCAGGCAGTTAGCCCCCTTGCATTTTACTTTTTTACTGCAGTAAGCAATACCTAATTTTTACCAGATGTTCATTCATCAGTATCCCCAGAGGCTGCTTCAAGCACATACACTTTCCCCCTTAGCATCTTCTAACTGGTAAAGGTCTACCAGCAACCATCTGATTCCATCCAGCCTTTTCACAAATGCAAAGCTGGGATGGATGAGAAGACGGTAGGGACAGCCGGTCCCTTGCTGAGGGTAGGGAAACCACATCACTGCAGCAGCACCAAAGTTTCTACAGAGCTGACTTCCAGTTTGTAGTATTTGAGTACTTCTTGACAAGTCTGCAAAAGTTCACTATGAACACCACAAGCCCATCACCCAGTAGGGTTAAATTCCCTCCACTGCAACTAGCACTTCAGTGATTTCTTTTTTAAAGGAACTCAAGAAGAAAAAAAAGTTGAAGCCACTATTCTATCATAAAACACATTTCAGGAGGGCAGTTATGCAGCCCCATGGGAGAGACTAGAAAACACAAGCCATACGAACCTTCTTCCTCTCTCTCTCTTTTGTTTTAAGTGGGTGAACACGCAGTGTTTCTCTTGGAAATGGGACCAGTTGGCTCAAACTGTCCAAACATAAAGTTCCTGAGCTTGCTGGGGAAATCTATGCAAGTCATACTATTACTTCAAATGCTAACAAGATGGCTGGGGAGCTGTGAGCCAAGTGTGTGGGTCATGTGGTGCTTTTATTTACTAATGAACACTGAGGGTGGGTTGGCCCTGGGAACAAAAACCTGAGAAACATCAAAACTTGGCCCGAGGCACGCTCTCTGAGAAATGCTGGGAATATGTATTGGAAATACTCATTTTAGAAGTCTGCCTGGAATAAAGCCCTCTCTCATACCAACAGATCAGGCAGTTCTTTTTCCCCACTTAGTGCCGCTTTGAAACTGGGGTACAGTCTCTATTTGCAAGCTCATTAAAGAGCTTACCTCCCATGTTTGCATACACGTAACCTGGGATCTTTGCAGCCCTCAGGAGGCAGGGGATTCACAAAAAAACTCAAGCTTCCTCCCAGGCAGGCACCGAGTATTGCCACAGAAGCTAAATGGCTCTGGTTAAGTTTGAAACCTCCACCTTTCTGCCTGGGCCAGATGTACCACAATTCCACCCCATCTTAGGCTGCCAGATCTTCACTCCTGTGCTGCTGGATTCATGTTTTCACCCTCCAACTCCCTTCAACCTCTGTCAACCTAATTTATTTTTTTTAAAACCATAAAAGTTTGATTAAACAAAGAGGCACTCTTACCTCAAAGATACTTCATCTTTTTTTTCCCCATTCCCCTTCCTTGCCCTTTTCCCAGCAGAAATAACCCTCACATGCTGTGTTTGTTCCGCATGAAGGAAATCCCCTTTGCCCCACTCACCCCTCCCCACCAGGGCTTCAAATCACAAGTTTTATAGTGCCCCTTGCACTGCAGTTGAGACTGAAGAAAGGGAAATCAAAGCAGCTGTGAATAAATAACGCCAATAATAATGGTGGTGTTATGAACATTAATTATTAATACATTTTATTTCTAAGCCACCATGACAGTCTAGACCACCCTGCAAAAGATGAAGTACATCTGTTATACAATCTCTTCCCTGAAAGCAGTGTTAGAGGAGTTGGTGGATTTGAGAGGTTTGAACAGTGTCAGCAGTCAGAAAATACCCTATTTTAGATAAATTCAACAGGTTGACATCCCAGCAGCCAGCTGCCAGTTCAACAGGTAGCATGGGACGGTCCAGTAGATAAAAGAGCTCTGTGTAAAGCAAAGGTTTTTTTAGGTGTTGTCTGGACTGAGAGAATACAGTAAGTCTGTAAGAACAAAAATTTAGTCTGGTGATGTCACTAGCCTAGTTTTGCTCAACTGTCATACACAAATACATGATATTCCTTGTATGTTTTCAAGAGATACTTAAAGTGTTAACATTTCAGAGCCTTAAAATACTCCTGTAAGTAGAATGGGCATAAAGGTGACAAGAGGCAGGAAAGTACTGTGATGACAAGATCGATAATGTTAAGATCTCACTGCTCTTTCAACAAGGTGTTGAACACAATCAGGTCTCAGCACCTTGCCATACCCTGCATCAAGTTTCTGCTGTCTTGCTGCACCTCGCGGTACGGACCGGCAAAACCCACAGCATCTGAACGCACATTCAGCAAGTAACGCAAGTCCATAGTACTGCTGTAAAAAGAAAAAAGTATTCAAAACCAACACGGTGGCTTTTTGCTGCAATACTGGGCCCTGGACACGCGCATCACTGGCACCGCTGACCACGGGCAGGATCTGCGCGCCAGAGGTTCAACTTCCACTGCTAACTTTCAGCACTCCTCTCTCATGAATCACCACCACGTGTGTGCAATTACAGATCCAAGGAAAAGTGCTATTTCACATTTTTCTCTTCAGTGCCAAAAGCTGCCTGCTCCATTAGGTATTTCAGAACAAGGACTTAATGGCCCTGGCTTCTCCGCAAGATCTATTCCAGAAGGAAGGAAGCAACTCCATTCTTTCCTTTAGAGCTGGGGAAGATTTGGGCTTCCAAGTCTCACACAGACACTTCCAAGAGGAAAAAGAAAAAAGACAAAAGCAAGAAACCCACGTGGATTTGATGGGAAATTACAATTCAGAGGACCACGTTTGCTGATCCTATGAAGCTTTTCACTAATGCATTCCACAAGAGGATTTTTTTCCTACCTAGTCTCTTTTTCGGTTTGAATGAAGGCTCTAGGAATATGCAAATGTGTAAGTTGTTGGGTATAGCTGTGATGTTAGTCATCACCTTACACTTAATTTTACAGAAAAAAAACCCTGACATTTAAAAGTAAAGTCTATACAGGCAGAAGAAATTAGATAGGAAATATCTTAAACACCGTTTAGACTAAACATTAATGCAAATGTTTTTAAACACTTAAAAACACCTCTACTATTATAGAAAAGCAATTAAAATGTATCTTCCTTCTCTACAATGCCAAGCTAAAACTGCTAAATTGATTTTCCTTATATTTGTTTTGATCTGTGATTCAGTCTAGCCAATTATCAATGGGGATACTGAAAACACTTCATATGTCTATATGATGAAAGCCTTTTCTCAAGTACCAGGGACAGAAATGAAGCCCCAAACAGCTCACTTGACAGAGCTTCAGGCTGTAACTTTGGACACAGACAATCTTGACAGGTGGAGAATAATTATAAGGCTTGATCCAGCCATGTGGTTCCACCTACTTAAAACAGGAAGGCGTGATTTTTAGAATAACGTAGTTAATATCTGCAGTCTCCTGTCTAAAAATATTAGACATGTTTAGACAGGGTCTAAAAACACGTCTAATATTTTGAGCTTAGCTGGCCTTATAATTAAGAACTGGGCTGGTTTAGAATGTCCATGTCTGAAAAGAGGGATTTCTGTGTCTTCCCGTTAAATCTGCCCGTACAGTGCACACCCTTCTGCCGGTGCAAAAATGATTCCCTGTCCTTTCAGAGCATCCCCATGGCCTGTGCTTACGGCCAGTTCAGTAGGGCCTTTTGATCATCTTTACCCTCCTAACCAGTCCTCACACTAACTCAAAGCACACTATCTTTTTCACTTCATTTTTCAAGGGCAGCAAGAAGGATCAAGATGAGAATAACTACAATATAAACCAGATGCTTTGATGTTTGTGATCTTTAATGTTTCCCTGGTTTTCACTACCATGTAATTTTAAGGGCTAATTATGAAATTACTGTCTACATTCAAAAGACTTTTCCTCCAAACCAACAGGGAAGTTCCTTATCACTATCCAAGTCACCCACTGAGACATTTTAGTAGGGGTAACAGTACCACGTTGAGTGGGCTGCTTGGCTACACTTCCCCCCGTATTATCTGACTCGGTCTCAAAAGTATGATGCTTTTTGGTAATTTTCAATCACTAAAGCTGAAACAAAACAGATGCCGCTCTGTGTTAGCATAACAGTAAGCTTTATAACCCTAAACGCAACATAGCAATTATGTGGTAGATGCCATTGGCTTGTCTTTCTGATGTTCACATTTGAAGAAACCAAACTAAATAAAAATCCTCTTTCTTTAAATTGAACTTGACAGCCTAAGTTTCCAGACTGGTCTGACCTTGCACTTTGCGGAGACACAGTTGTGGGTTCACGCCAAAGGAGACAACGGTACGATTCACAGATCGGGGGGCAGGGAGCAGAGGGAAACAAGTTTTACTTTCAAGAAAGGTGGGATCTAGAGAACCAGATAGCAGGGGCCTGTGGAGATGACAAAAACCCCTTGCCTGCAACTTCAATTCAGGGGATAAAAAAAAAGACAGTTCACTTGATCCATAAAATCTTCTCTGCTCTTGGATTCTTGACTGCCTGCCCTTTAGTTATGATTTACTAAAGGGTTTACACGGTCTTCAGCTGCAGATGAATGATCACTGTACGAAATGCTCAAAATCAAACTGTTGTGATTAGGGACATATTTAACATTCCCCTAACCAGCAGAGTCAGCTTTTAGAAACAGTTTTTGATCTGCAATTTATTGTAGCTTCAGCTAAAAGTTTTCACTGGCAGTATTTTTAACACTTCTGTTTTAACTGGTGCAGCTAACTACCAAGTCAGCCAGTTACTTGCTATCAGAAACCACATTTCTAGCGGTGGAACCCAAGAGGCAATTAATGCACGTACAGTCCAAAGATAACCATTTAAAAGTGCACAAAGCAGGATACGGAAGGGGTGCATTAACAACCTGCTCCTTGCATTCAACTCTTTGACTGTTGCGTTGCCTTGCTGCCAATGTACACTTGCCAATTCCTGTAACCACATTTTATAAACCACTTGTTATTAATAGGAATCATAAGCTGCATGCACACACACACACAGAGGACTCCACAGCTTCTACACATAGAAAATAAGCTTCACTTTCTCTTAAGCATCTCTATGAAGCTCATGAAAATCTCTACAGTACTCAAAGTTTGCAAGGAGCAGGAAAGCACAGTGTGCACTGTGCTCAGCTCCTGGAATAAAGTCTTCTGGACTTCACCAGTAGCTTCATTAAGCATCTACAACAGTGATTGCCGTTGTAGGAATGATCTTACAGGATCCAGACTGGATGCTACCAAGATAAATGTAACAAAGCAAACCATTCTGAACATTCCGGTAAGTAAATTAAGCTCTGGGATTGGCACACGGACCTCTACAGTGCAGAGCTCTGCAGAGAGAAAGATTTCTTGGTCACCTTCACTATTACAATTTTCTTGGGGGATCTGTGGTTGCTCTGTAATTGCATTCCACCAGATCTGTGTACAGTCACTGTCACACTCACACTGTGAGCCAACTAATCGTGTCAACAACGATAAAGCTCACTTCCAGCCCTGGAGAGCTCTCACCAATACAGACTGATAGATAAGGAGTGAGGGAAGGAAAGATTTCAAAGCATAAAAATTAACTGAATTTATTAAAAGCATGCTTTTCAGTGGCAGGATGCATGGAAACCCACAAAAACACGTTTAAAAATTCAGTCAAACACACTGAATGGGGAGCAAAACTCAACCAGGAAAGGTAATGTGTCATAAAATGACTAATGGTACCACTAAGACTCAATTGACAGCATGACAATGACAAGCAAAATATATTGCTTCATTTCATTTTTCCCTTCCTGCTCCCTCAATAAATCTGAGGCAGGGAAAGCAAGCTTTGAAAGCACACAATGGTAACCAAGAACAAGGAAATAAAACCAGTAAAATTCAAACTTGAATCAAAGGAAAACATACAACAGAGCGATAGAAATAAATTTCACTGTTACCTCTGCAAAACCATCACTGTCTTCAGAAAGATGCTGCGCGCACTTGTGATTTTCCAGGGTAAATACCACAAGTACATCTATGCTTATAGTGCTGCAAGTGTCCTCCTCAAGTCCAGACTGACTGATCTCTGCAGCTGGGGAAGCTGGACGGCTTCCCCGTGTTCACTGCACACAGCTACTTACCACCGGGAGTTCTGAGTTCGTGCCCTAGCTCGTTCCACGTGGATTTCCTCAAACACCCCTGCCTAAACTTTCTTCTTCTTGAAGACAGGATTTTTCCAATTATTGTTCAGCTTTTGCTCCATTAGAGCCCAAAATTATTTACCTTTTGGATACCTCTTACAGCAGACTTGGCAAGACAGTCACCTGTGGTTAGTCACGTAAGTATCAAACCTCTCTGCCACTCCTGTTACTTTAAAAATATTTGAAGTGCTGCTCTTGCACATTCTGTCATGTGGAATAGGGAGGGAAAAAAAAGCATTGAGCTTGTCAATGGAAATTGTTTCAGTGGACTTGGCACGCGATGTTTCTGAAAGGGTCACAAAACAAAGCTAAGCCATTGATTTCAACTTCAGTCTAAAGGTTTCTGTCATAAACAAATGGTGACTCGAATTCACCATGAATTGAAAAGTTAAGAAGTTCCAACTGAAGAGACTACAGTGTCATCTACTACCACGCCATCCAACAGGATGTACATCCTCGACCGCTTAGGCATGAAGACGTAAAAATTCCAATTACGTTTTCTAGGAATAGTGAATTGGAAAGGTTTGGGTTTCTCTGTTTTCTCTAAATCTCTAGCAGCAGCCTTTCACGTACTCATCAATTTAATAACATGTCAAAACCACACAGGATCACTTGAGCATGTGGATTTGACTCCATTATTATACTGTCTAATTTTAAGAGCCTGTGGTTTTATTGTCCACAAAAAGCAGTAACTTACCGAAGTGAAAACAACACTGGTATTGTGTTTGTGGTACACCACCACAACACACTCACAACCTTAAAGCTGAAATTTATTTCTATTTCCTCACATGCAAAAGTCATCAAGACTTTTTTGAACAATTTTTTTTTTTCCCCTTAAAAAAATGGAATAGGTGACAAAACAGCTTTACACTTTAATTAAATAAAAATGAAAAGTCATCATATGCATTACAGGAATTGCTTTATCTAAAATGACTTGACTCTGTCCTGTCAGAGGCCAGCAAACACTGATACTGCTGCGTCAAAACCAGATTTCATTCCTTACCTTCCCCCCCCACCACATATCTCTAATATTTATGGGCAGTCTGGTAATGGAGATTAGGCTATGACTTATCAGGCTTCAATAAGGCATGTTAACATGGAATTATGGCCTTTTAGTGTAACCAGTAATGATGGGTAATGTTATTTACCTGAAGAAAGAAACATCGCTGTCACAGCTGCAGCTCATTCTAGTGAGTGTAATTTAGTTCAATCATTTATAAATGCCTGCCTTGCTTTTGCTTTCCATTTTAATTTCCTTGTACTCCTTTACTACTCCTTGTACTAAATCTCACCATATTTAGAAAGACAGTTTGGATGTCCTACATAATAACCTATGAAAGTAACCAAAAGGAAAGCCTGACACGCACTATTATTTTGCCAAAGTGAGATCCATTGGCCAGTCACGTCACCTGAAGACTAATCCTGCAAACACAGACACACACACACGCACACACCTGGGGCACAGCCGGTCCTGCTGACTGCAACACCGTGACTCACGCCCACTCCTAAATGTTTGCAGAACAGATGGAGACCTAACACATATAAATAGAGGACTGAGGTCACACTTCAGGTCCCCAAGATATTTTCCATCTCTTCCCCTTCCTTGAAGCAGCAGAACGATTGTATTTAAAGTTGCACGGTGTTCTGCGTAACCAGTACGCACAACCACACTCACCACTGAAAACAAGTTCTGTCAATTCTGTCATTTCTTCTGTCCCCAAGCTAAACTCAAGGCTCCACCTTTTGCTCATCCGTCATAAAAACAGCTAAAACCCATTAGCAGAGAAGCCATTCCCAACCAGACATAAGAGAGCCGGTAAGTCAGCCGCCCCAGCCCTCCAGCTCCCAGTGGCAGCTGGGAGCACACACTCCAGATCTCCGCCGGGATTCTCTTCCCATCCCACTTCCACAGGATCATTTCACTCAACTGGGCCCGACTTGCAAAACAAGAAAATCGTAGCAAATCACAAAGAAACAGGAACGTTTCAAATAAGAACCACAATTTCCATATTGCGGGTTTTTTTCCTCTCAGGCAGCACCAACGATTTAGAAATATCCTACTTATTTTTACACAGGAAGCAGTCAGGGACTGTCCCACAGCACTGTCACAAGACAGATGCATACGGTAGGTAAGCAGGCCACAACAAATTTGTAATTATCTAGCAAGATCAATATAACAATTCTATATATAGCTCCAAAAAGTTTACTATATTTTACTTGACCTGAGCAGCCTTCAAGACTTGAGACTATCAAGCTAGTGTCTGCATCGAGACAGCTGATTTCAGGACCAGAACAAGATATTTCACAGAAGGAACAGGTGGACAAGGAGTTCTTACATTAAAAAAGCATTGTGACATTGAGCAAAAGGTGATAAAAGTTCTGAACAGGGTCCACTGGATTTTTCTTTTGAAGTCTATAAGCTCTGACCAATTTTACTGGTGATTAACAAAAGAAGCCTTTCAAAAGCCTGTTCATTGACAAGCCCATTCATTTACTCTCTGTATACATGATGGGAACTTGGCACGTACACTGACACTTGAGGAGAGATTATTTTCATCCGCCAATATAGTTATGACTTTGCTAATATGCCTTCCTTGTCCAGGATATTTTTAAGCAATCTGAAGACTAATGAATCATATGGAAGAAGAATGTTACTGGGCAGAATACATGAGGCATGAAAAAAGAAGACAGACAGCTCAACAATTAATTTTCGATTACAATTAAGTGAGGACATTTTCTGAGAACATTTACTCAAGAAAAGACATTTCTGGGATTTTAGTCACTTTCTGTGACATGAGCAAGATCCTTGAAACTTCTGGTTCACACAAACAGAAAATACCTAGCGAATTTTACAGGCTAGGTTAATCTTGCACATAAGATATGAATACACAGAGAAGATAACTTAATTCTTAAAATTAAATTAATTTCAGACCTTAAAGCACAGGCTGGCTATGAGTGTCTGATCTTGAGCCGCTCATCAAATAGGCCTCATTCTGCTAAAGCATAATCATCATCATACAACATCATCTCATGGGATTGCCCCAAATCATTCTTGAAGTGGTTAGCAAAACTCTGGCTGTACAAAATGATTTTCAAACTGGTGTTACTCTTACTTCTAAAAATACAGAGTCGATAACTTGTCTGTTTGGAGAAGGGAGAAGTTAAATGGGTCTATGTGACAATTTCCTATTTTACTTTGATTCACTTAACACGAGTGGAAAAGGAAATTTATAAGCCAACTAATTTTAAAGAAAACAAAAACTGAATTAGATCCATGAGATATTTAAAAGACGATACTGGACTTTAAGCACAGAATTGCAACATTCAAAGAAAAGGAGGCTAGAACAGACTAGGAAAAAAAAAAAACTATAGGCCTTTAAGTCAGCAGCAGGAAATGAAAAAAATGTGTTCCAGAGAGTTTTTAAATTACTTTACAAGTAGTAATCCTTATTAAGTATTAATTAGGGAGGGTTTTTTTTCTCAAGTGCAACACTGTATAAAATACTATCCAGCAAGGCTACTCCTTTGGCGGGGGGGAGGGGAATGACACAACACCTAAGTTTTGCGTGCATGTGGTTTCTTGACTCTTTCCATCTGCCATATTATCCAAGACTTTTCTGGTGTTCCCACCACTGGCTATAATGAAAGTGTAACTGTTATAACAACGAGGAAATGAAAACACAAGTGGCTCTGATTAGAAGCTTATGTAGAAGAATTAAGCATTACAAAAAGGTACTGTAGCTGAAAACAAATTCCTCATAAACAAGAGAGATGCAAATTTGGGATGAGTGGTTAACTACCTCTTAGCCTTTCCTCTTCCCTTCCTCTATCCCAGTAAGCGCTTCACCCACCACAAGATCTAATCAAACATGCTAATAATGAGACCAGGAGGAGAGGGCCAGCAAAACAGATGAGCTCTGAATTACCTAGCAATATTGCATCCAGGCTTCACAGAACCATGCATATGAAAGGACAAGCTCTCTTTAAGGATATGCCAATTGAAATCTTAATTACACGAACTGGAGGGTAAAGACACCCCTGAAAGAGGAGTAAACACCCACAGGAAAAGCAGCATTACAGTATGGGGTTTTTATTATAGTTATTGGAAGAGACTTTCAGCGACTGAGGGATTAATTCATCTGCTTTATGCATTCAATTTATTCATCTACACGTCATGTTTGTTCATTATAGCACTCTTTCAAACCACGCACATACACACAAAGTTCATCTGAAGCCTGAAACAACCCACCTCTGAGCAGATGCAAGTCTTGTAAAAGATTAATAGGCACAACAAGCAATCTCGGCTGTAGGGGGAAAAAATATCCTAGTTAAATATTTCAGCGCTTTCATCAAACATCTGTCCTCTACACTGTGCTTGATAGAATGGCAAGGTAGCTTCTGACAAAGATTAACAGACATCTGCTCGACTAAAATCAACATGTTCGGTGGAGTGCCAGCTAAACGCCAAGTGCAGTATCTTGGAGTAACTCAGCTTCCCGTTGTGAGCCTGTGAAGATGTTCCAGTATTAGCTACCTTCCAAATGCATCCCTCAGAAGATAACAGCATGGGTGGGATTTTATGTTAATACAAAATCAGCTAGCATAATACATGTAAACTACACTGGGAGCCTGCTTCCTAAGGGGCAAAGGGAGACCTACATCCCGAGCTGCATACGAGACGGCTCACTTGCTGCTTTAACAGCCATTTGTAAAGGCAGGAAACTGCAGGCAGCAGTATGTTTCAGTGCCAGACAAATAAGGTTGCTTGGAAATGGCAGTGGCTTGTTTTTACTACCGTCTCTCCCAACCCTTTAATACAGAAAGAATAGGCAAGTTTTCAAACACTTTACACACTTTCAAATAAAAGGGAGATGTGGAAGGACACTGGTACTCTGCTTCAGGTGTGAAATACACCCTGCAAGTACAAAAGGATCAGCACTAAAGTAGTTTCCCTCTGCTAGAGATTTCTAGGCACCATGTAGACTGCCACCGCCATTCATTCTTCTGCCCTCCCACAAGGGACATGTGCTCATGCCATGCCTGTCTGCCCTTAACACAGCAATGCTCTCAAACATCTCTTACCCACGTCACATGGTGAGTGCTTAGGGCTACCCCATGCCCTAAAAAAGCCTTCAAATACTGACCAGTTGCTCACACAGGGTCCCACAGCAAAGCCAAGCCCACTGCACATGGGGGCAAGATGGAAAGCAGGCGGGTATTTCTGAAGTGTGGCCCCAGGTACCTCACAACACAACTCAGAATAAACTAGGAGTAAAATAAATAAAAGCCTAGGAAATTATCTAATATCTTCCACTTGAAAAGCAATTAATGTTGCACCTTGGATGTCAAATAGCCTTGGGATCTGACAGGCTGCCAGGGCCTCCACAAAGAAATCACTAAGGCTGGAATTTCTAACTCACTAGGCTTGGAGTTTCTAACTCAGCTCACACACCACAGAGCACCAGGAAAGGTTAAATGCTCCTGAGTTCCACTCCCAAACCTAGATGGATGTCACACCCCAAAGGTGGCCAGCCACACCATCCTCCCTTCTTGCAACAGGTCATGGTCACGCCCACACACAAACCTCTTCAGCTGCTGGCACCACCCCACACAGAATCAGGTCTTCAGAACAACTGTATTTTCCAGGGTTTTTTAAAACACGTGTCACAGGGTCAGTTTAGATCCCAGGCTCCTGCTTAGGGGAAGCAAGGGAGTAAGAGGACACACAAGACACACAAGCACGTCAAACCTTTTGGAAACGCCAAAGAGGGTGCTTTCAAAGCAGCCTCTGTCACCCAAGAACTGAACCTACCAGCCAGAGAAATAAAAGCCTGTTACAACTTGGCAGGACCACTTATCCCTGCTCTAGTGTCAAATGACTACTTGTGGCACCACATGACATGTCCAGCATCCATCACTCAAATACTGTGTTGCAGTACAGCTTTGTTTTTGGAGAAATGTTCCAAACCAAGGATTATCAAAATACATCTTCATCACCTGGTGCCTCTTCCCAAGTAGAGACTGAAGGGATTTCCCTGAAGCTGCGAGCAGCACAAGAGTACAATTATCCTAATCGTAACTTTCCTCCCAGAAGAGCCTACCCATTTTCCAACAGGCACTAAAAATAAAATAATTTAAAATGAGATGCCCAATGAACAAGCTGAGTTTTTCTTAAATGAGAGCAATGAAGTACTTAAAGTATGTAGCATTTAATAATATTTAAAATATAGAGGCAATAGCCAGGCTTTAACAGCTCAGAGCTGCCATTAAAATTAATAGGGCTACCTACTAATTACCTCTGAGGATCAGACCACTGGGTTCCTTGAGGATTTGCACTTCTCCGGCTTAAAAACATGGGCTTAATCTCTCTTCAGTCTTCCTCACCTTATTTTAAATAAGCATGCAACATAATGGTCTTTTTTTGTCCTGTTTTTTTTAAAGCAGCTATATATATTGCCATCCACAAAATAAAGAAACCAACAAACAGGACCACAAATACTCAAGCTAGACGGACAAACACCAAGTCAACAAGTCAGCAACAATCACTTGCATGCCAGTGTCTCATGCAGAAAGATCAACACTAAGTTCCATCAAAGTCCCAAGATCACCACCTCACAAGAACTCTTCTTACTGAATACATCAATCACTTCTACTCAAGAAACAACAATCATGCCCTTTCCACAATTTTATGGGCTTAGTGAGATTCATTCATTGTTTTGAGCTCAAAAAAAATTTCTGCGTTACTAGGTATAAGACTTGCTCCCATGAAGGAAGAATAGGTGATCTGAGGGCTTGGGTGACGGGCATTTGCATTCATCTTCCTGACATCATTTGCCTCCCTAGGTGTAGGAAGTGGCTGCTCAGGCAGCCCCCGTTCTGGTGCTGCAGGCTTCTGCTCCGCTCATCACTGACTGCACGGGCTTTGCTATGAAGAGAGACCAAGTCCAGCCTGCTCTTGGGCTGCTCCTCTGAAGGCTGGTGTTCAATGGACCATTAGAGGACAGACAACTTCAGAATTTCTGCTCTTGCCTCCAAGTGTTTTACACCAAATTACAGTGAACAAGAGGCAACCTTGCATCTGTGGCACAGAATCAGCCTTTAACTCAGTCGTGCTCACTCTTCCCAAGTCATCTGCCTTGGGACCGGCACTAACACCCAGGAAAATACAGGTTATCTGGAACCCATTGCAGCAAGTAATATTTTCTTGTGGTTTGTTTTTTATTTTATTTTATTTTAAAGAATCAATATGCCATTCTGCCAAAGGATATGAAGCAAACAAGACCTGACTTCCTGCTGCCTTCTCTGTGCTCCCAAAACCTCCCCACACTGTGCAGTACTCCTTCAGCAACCCTGGCATACCTGTACCAGTCAAAGGTCTCCCCTGCCAGCTGGCCCATGCTGGAAAGGTCAGCAATCAGAAACTCTCCTATATCAAATAGTTTTGATCAGTGACATTAAAACAAGATGCCATTGAGACTATGCTGAGGTGTGCAATAAAAGCAGTTACTCTCCATGCTATTCACGTGTCCTGGTTACCCAAGATAAGTATTGCTGAAGTGCTGATGCTTTCCCCTATGCCCTTCACTTTCCCGATTCCTGCATGAAGCTACTCAAGATTTATAAGGGAAAAGCAGATTCAGCAAAGAAAGGAGAGAGACTTCCCCTATCATATGAGGAGGGGCTATGCTGGAAACTAAACTTGTATGAATATTCAAAAACACAGCTCTGCCTCCATTCCCCTGCAGGAAGCATGCTGATGCTCGAAAATCCACTTTACTAACTCAGCATTAAAGCCAGAGCATTTCCTCAACTGATACATGAGATTTCTGATGACGACAGGTCTAATCAGCAAGAGCACACCCATAACGGTGGAAAGCTACAGTACGTTCATAGAAAACAACTTAAAAATCCAAGAATGTCCCTCCCCAAACTCAACAAACCACACTGCCAGCTTCTGAGCAAGACTGTTAAGACGTGAATCCTAGAGCAAGAAGGTTTCTGGTGTTCAGCTCTGTGCACTTCAGCAAACTTGCAATCCCCAGCTAATGCATCTCACATGCCATGAGCATCATGGTACCAAATCTCTGCACCTCAAAGGTGCAGACAGGTACCTACATAGTAACTTTCAGAAAAAGGTTCCATACTTCACTCAGAGAGATTTCACTGTAAGCTTCATCATATCTTTATCTAGTTAAGGTCTAGCACTTCATGTACACAATCTATATGCAGAAATACCCTGCTGAAAGTTCCCACAGAAACAGTACACAAAATGGACTGCTTTTATGTTTGAGTGACTCTCCTGTTCAGAAGAGGGCTGTCATGTTTTCCATAACTTGCTCAGTTTATTGTCTGCAGTCAGACAGCACCACTAGCACGGGTACTGCCAAGTAAACCACAATATTATTATTCTCCTGAGACTTAATCCACAACCCACTGAAGACAATGGAAAGCCTCCCCTTCGTTTCTACAGGCTGCACATCAGCTCGCTTAGCCACGCTGCTGGTTAAGTACACATTAAGCCACAAAAACCATCATTAACTCCAGTCAGCAGAGGGTGGACGGACAGCCCAGCAGCCAGCCCCAAGCACAGTTTTGTGTTAGTTCCCCAGCCCACCTGTGGGTTCCTGTCGGGTATGAAGATTATGAGAGCCCTTCCTTCACAGCACTAATATTTAAACATTTCCAGCTCCCACACATCAAAACAAGCCTCTCAATAAACTTAGGTCCTGCATATTATGCCAAAGAGCACTTGGGGCTGTCTCCAGCCTGGCACAGCACTGTTGAACACGAGGATTCCTGGGGACCTAATGACCGAGGGCCTCCCTGGAGAAGCACCACAGGCGTTTAGCAGCATCGCTGGATTCATATATTAAGGCCTTTGTGGAGATTCATAGGAGAACAAAAATAAAGCTTTACAAGTTTTGCTACTGCTTCTCGTTTGGTCCTGCTAAAAGGTTGCATCAGCGCATGTTCAAGGAGAAAGGAATATGCACACTTCCACGTTGGACCCCTTCCTGGCCATGCCACTCTCCTCAGAGACACTTTTGTTCTACCAAGCATCTGGGAAGCAGAGAAACACAAGCTTTCTCTTTCAAACACAAATGTCAGGTGTCCCTACGAATGAAATACACTTTCTTTTGACATTTTCCTATTACATAAAAAAGGAGCACAGAAATATTTAAGGGCAGCAAATAGAGACTGATAAAGGAAAAACCTTGATCACCCAATGCAAAGCAAATCTCACAAGACTTGATTCAGTGCTGACAAAGTTTAGTAAAATTCTTTAAAAGACAGAATATTTGTATCAACAAGAGCATCCAGATTTATAGTGGCAGGAAGAAAAGAGGGGAACAGTATGCAGCAAGGCTTGGAAGGGATATAAATCTGCCTGCTTCAAGAGCAACTTAAGCTCTGAACTGTTATATAAATATAACAGTTGGAAACTTTCTGTGTCAACACAAGTCACTCCCTTCTCAGTTGGTTTTATTTCTCCTTCAAATGCCATGCACCAGAGCTGTCTCTCCACCCCTCCGGCACAGCCACCCGAGCCCCTGCAGATGCTCTCACCCGGCTGGAAGACCCTGGCTCTGAGCCCCAGGACACCCCAGGCTCAGATCTGCAGCACAGTTTCAAGCTGTGCCTCCTGCCAGCACCACAGCACAGCAGGAGGAACAGGGCAATTTTAGCACCATGTTTGACAAGCTGTGATTAACCCTTAGGCACACTACAGCCAAGTATCCATAACTCTGTGTTCAATCCAGAGAAGCAAAGGAGTGATGACATTTAAGAAAAATATAACCATGCAAAGCATAGTAAACTCTGATTGAAAACACAGCACCATCTGAAGTGAGGTTACTTCAATGTCCTCCTCCAGTGGGGAGGCAGCAGGGCTCTCGCTGCAGGGCAAACACCAAGGAAACGTTCCTGCTGCCTGGAGGGTCTGATCATCCATTCAGCAGTTTCGGAGCCAGTGCCTCCACACTGCACCACCACCACCACCACCTATTTACTCAAGTCACAGATGAGAACTAGCAGGTGAAAGTGCTGCCGAGACTTCCCAACCTGGAAACTAGGACATGAGAGACTTAACAGAAACATTGTGCCTTCTACCGGTAGGAACTTTCCAATATTAAAGAAGAGAGGGAGGTCCTTCTCCCTGTCTTGCTGTCAGAGCTACAGCCACCACCTCCACGTGCACACGTGCGTTTGTCGTGCCAGGCTGCGTGCACCACAGCAAGGCTGTGTACCTTTGGATGCAACTTTCCAGAAAATTCAGTAACACTGCAGTGAAAAGATCGTTTTCAAAGCTTCAAATCCAGGTCCTTAGAGCTAATTAACTCCATTATTAGACTTCAAAGGGAAAAAATATATTAAAAAAAAATGAAAATCATTTTCTTTCCACAGCTATAAAGTGGTACAAAATCCATTTTATCTTTACATATCCCACATCCTCTTTACAATGCTTTTGAATACTGTGCATGAAATCCTATTAATTTATAGGTATTATTAAAGGCATTTGAATTTAATATTCAAATGGCCAAGTCTTTTTTTTTTATTTTTGAATCTTAGCATAGAGCAAAAGCCCCTCTCATTATGTGTGCCTAGTGAAGAAACACAGCTAAGCAAGGCCAGCATCCATCTAGCACCTTCAGTAATAAACATCAGAGACAATATTCCCCGAACCCTTTTAAGAACATACTTCATTTCTTCCTTAACCACCTCCTTTCTTCAGTCATGCAGCTGGTGACCTTCCTTTCCAGTGAAGCCAAAGTACTTCCCAGAACCTCCCCAAACCTCCCTAACCAGGAGGTCTAGGTTTCCATGGCATGCTGCAGCTCAGCTGCTCCACACCACGAGTCAGCCCTGTCTCTCTCTCTCTCTGGAAAAGCTGAATCTCACTCTTCCAGCTGATCACCAGAGCTGAATTCCCTCTGATTCACAGATCCTAAATTCCTGTATTATCCTGTGACTGCATGATTATTGAGAGAAGATGGGATGGTAAAAGGAATCCATAAATCATTCATTTTTCTCTGAAAAAAAAAAAAAAACCAACCCACTACAGGAAACCTTTACACTGATGTTTTGGTTGCTTCATTGAAAGCAAGGGTGAGTTTTGTTCAGACAGTTGTCTTGCATGATTCATTGAGAGGCCATTAAAAGAACCATACTTTTACATTTTAAGATTATTTGCACTACAGCACATACCATTCCCACTATCCTCTCTCCTCAGCACCAACAGCCTTCACCTTACTGCTTTCTCCATAATATGGAAGAAAAGGGTGCACAAGGGGAACAGCATCCATACTGTCCCGTCCGTGACTCAGCCTGGCAGGATATAATTCTCACAGGGCAGGGAAGGGGGGAAATTCAGATGTTGGCAAATTTTCAGCAGCCAATATTCCTTAGAAACATATAGATTTGATTAAAAACACTTGCTTTCTGTCCAAATCTGGTCAGAGAAAATGAATGGTGCTCTTTGTTAGCCATCAATCTTACCCCCTTGTCCACATGCCAGATGGCACCACACTTCATAGGAGGAGGAACAATAAGCAAAGAGTCAGTTGTGCAGTAAGTTTGCTTATAATTGTTTTATCTCAAACAAACAAAAGGAGAATAAGGATGGAAAGAGGGAAAGAAGAATATTAACTCAGCGTTCATTCATTTTTTTATTTAAAGAAACCCCCCACTCTCGACAATGCTAATTGTTTGTTGACATTTCTGAAGTTTCTATTCCCTCCAAATGGATTTTGCATTTTTAAGAGAGTTTCAAATGGAGCATGACAACTTGTTATTAAATAGCAAAATGGAAATATTTGTAACCTGCAAGAGAAGCCCGAATCCTATGGCATTGACAAACATTGGCTTTCCCAGCCCCGAGAGCTCCCACACTGCATGGCTGAGACAGAGGGTGGGAGGACAGGAGCTGTGGGGGAGGACAGGAGCGAGAAACATACACCAGTCCCACCAAGATTTCCTTTAAAATGAAATCCAATTATAGGTTTAGTTTGTCAAAGCAACCTTTAAAAACAAACAAACAACATCTTTTACTTTTTAAGAGAGAACTTGATGCGTAAATCACCAAGACACACAGGAGGAACCCTACGGTGCCATTTTCACAGAGTCGCACTTCAGAATATAGCTGCACTTTAAGATTTGATACCGCTTAACAGCATCTGTTGGTATTGTGCCAATAGCATATGTCAGGAGCAGATACGGATTCGAATGCCAGCAACAATATGTATTTTAAACCTAGCTAAAGAACAACAGAGCAAGGGGAACAGCAAGACTTCTTGACTGAGAAGTAGAGCCTGGATGAACTCACATAGCCAATCTGAACCCCAGAATCAGCCACAGGTTCACGATTAACAGTGAATCAGTGCCATGGAATAGATCAGAGCCCCCAGAGTATGGAGGCAGGGCAAACTGAACGTGCAGGATGCACAACTGTCTGCCTCCATGATTTATAGAGCAACAGAGCCCCACACCCATTGCCCCCCTTTCTAGGCCTGCTGCAGAATATCACCAAGGGTATAGAAACACAAGCAGCATGCTGAACTGGGGTTCAGTAACGGTTCAAGGCTCAATGAACTATAAAATAAGTCCACAAGGAAACATTTTGGTTTTGCTCTTTATTATTATAAAGATGCAATAGGTATTGCAAAGACAACACGTGCTGCACCCGCCTGAACCAGTGGGGCTCATGTTTTTGGAAAGCATTGGACATACACCGTCTCTCTGAGGATCTCATCCACAGACACCCACACATTAAAGAAAGAAAATAATTTTTAAAAATTTAAAACCAACAAAAAATAAAATAAAATAAAATAAATTGCAAATTTTGGCCGTGTCAGTACTGGCAGATGCAATAATCCTAGGGGAAACATTATTGCCTCTGCTCCAACGGATCGCATTTAGGCAGCCGGGATTCATTCCTTTGGCTCTGGTGTTGACCTGCTGCTTGAGCCTGTTCATCTCCCCTCTGTACTTCTGTTTGCTCATCTGCAAAATGAGCAAGATACTAATCTCCTGTTCAAAGCATTTTAAAAGTGTGGATGGAATAGCTAAGTGCTGCTGGTGTGAAGAATCACATCACTTGCAACCTTTTTTCCAGCTGTTAAGTAGTTAATTGCTCAATCTGAAGTGATCAGATGGTTTCCTTGTCTAACCAGTCCTTCCTATCAAATTGAGATCTTGAAGTATCGTTAAAAACATCTTGCAGAATTAATGGTCTAATTTCTCTACCAAATGTATGCATTCCTCATCTGACAGTTCGGTGAGGTACAAAGCCAGGCAGGAAAGAAGGTCTACAAACAAGGAAATAAGTAGCAGAAACAGCATATCCACCCTCCAAAAAAAAACCCAAACAAACCCACAGTAACCAGCTCACCTGAACTCCAAAGCATCAAGAAAAATCAGACATTAAAGATAACAGCAATAGCCCTGTGGCTACTGCATTAACCAGCACCGAACAATTTCATGCTCTTCAACTGCTTGGCGGGGAAAAAAAGTCACAGCAAGCCTTGGCAATATCTTAAGTGGAACAAAGTGAAAAACAGCCCGAGTTACAATACAGGGAGCTGTTTGCGTTCAAAGTAACTTAATCTTCTAATACGGCTGTGTACTTTAAATGCACAGGAGGAAGGAGCTTTGAGGCATTATCTGCTGCACACAGTGGATCCAGGGTAAGCAATATTGGCTGGCACTGCTCAGCTCTGTGCTGCAGCGTGGGGGGAGGTCAAGGCTGGCAACAGCTGGAGAAAGAGGAAACTAATACCGCGGGTCAACATTTTGTGCCGTCTTATGCAGGGCTAAAGTAAATAGCTCTGATTGGTACGTGCCCCAATTTTAGGGATGAAAACTTTGATGCAGCCATGAGGCGAGTGGCACAGCAGTAGCGTGCAGATGCAGTCGGTAAAAACACACATACAAACATACAGGCAGCACTGCTGGATTTTTTTTTTTTTTTTAATAAAAAAGGCTGAACAGATGCCAGCAGAGAAAGCTCTTGTTACTCCTGTTGAAAAGCTTGGGGTGGGAGGCACAGAGAGATCAAGATAACCTGCGAAAGCTATGAGCTGAGAACTGCATTTAAGTCCCAAAGTTACACATATAACCAATCTCTCTCTAGTCTCTCTGAAACTAAGCACCGCTCAACACAGAACATGAGATCATCAATTTCCCAAGATATCACCTCATTTTCTAGCCTCACACCCACAAAGCACCAGCATCTTAGCCTTTCACATTAGTTGCAAGTGTTCCCACAAAGAAGAAACTTTTTTTTTTTCCTTTTTTAAACTAATTTAGTTTTAATGAGTTCAGTTCCCAGTTCAGTTTCTCTGCAAGTCACAAAGCTATCCCAAGAGGCCTGGTAAATTATGCACCTTTAAGGATAAGGTGAACTTCAGACTGGAAAAAAAAAAAAAAATCTTAAGCCAAGATAAAGCATTTTGCAGAGTAGAAATGCTGAAGACATTTAGTGTTACAGTGGGACTCCCTCCCCTTGGAGAGTGAAAAGGAAAGTATCAAAGAGTGACAAACAGAGAAGAAAGGGAGCGTGCCTATCAGGTTGTCAATCTGCCAATAAATCCCAGAGCTCTGCTAATGCCTTCAGTTCCCTGACACATCTCACACTGTTTAAAGACACTGTGATGTGCACTCTGAAGAATTCAAGGAGGTGGAAGCAAAGCCCTAGGCCTTTATGCTTCACTGTTGAGGAAGAAAAGGGAAGAGGAGAAAACTCTCAGATACAAGGACTTAACAGACTTCAGTGCTCAAGTTCACCTGCAGCCTCTCCCATTTATCACCATGCCTCTAATTTATGTATATATGTGCACTTTATGCTGATAGTATGACTATCTATGCACGGCAAAGACTGAAGGAGGTTCAGAGAACATCTGCTTGCCCAATATTCACCACTCTGTGAAATAAGAAGCTAGTAAAAAAGCCACCATTGCATCAAAATTAAAAATTCAGGTTTATTTTTTCCCCTGGTAGAATAAAATTCATCAGACTCCCAAAGCACTGAACTCTGGAGTGAAACACTGCCTCATCTAGTTTACAAGTCTTGAAATGGGCTTCAAAAGCACTACAGCTGATCAGAGGAGATCTACACCAAAACCAGCATTGTAGCACTGCTGCTTTTCACCTTTATAACCATAACTTCCTCAAAGTGCCAAGTGAGGTCAAGATCTTGTTTCTCCCACATACACACAGATTCTTTTTTTTGGTACATCTTCCTTAGACTTAGTAGCCTGCTTCATGGTAAGCGAGGCCCACAGCTCTCCAGTGATGGATTAATAAACACAATAACATATTTGTAAGACTGTCTGAATGAATTGTGGTTCAGCATTAAATCGAGCAGCATTAAATGGAGAATGACTTCCAAAAAGCATCTTTTGCATCAAAACCGAATTACATCATCTTTTCTCAACACCTGCCAGGCCAACTTGGATACAGATTCACTCAGAATTCACTTGGTAAAAAACAGAAGCGGACACTGGCCATGAAATGCCAAAGTGCATCCCAAAACTCCAGTCTCTACAGTTTTCATTTTACGTCCCCCAGAGGTTTACTTCAGTCTTCCCTAGCATATGTTAAGTAAGGTACATCCTAGATTTCTTTTTTTTTTTTTTTAAGAAACTTAAGAAATGCTTCTGGATGTTTTTTATTGTTTCTTTTAACTTTTAAAGCTGGTCGTTAATAGCCACCATGTGCAATTCAGGCTGTTTAAAACCTGCACCATGCTCTGGTTTCCAATTTTCAGGTCTTCAAGCGCAGAGGCATTTCCTGCAGCACTTCTCCATCCGTGCATTTCAGGGGCCGACCGCGTGCCGAGCACAGGGCAGTCAGTGCCGCTGTAGCGTTCCCAAAGCACGACTGAAGCTCTCCCACAGAAAGTCTACCGAGCAAGAAAAGCCAGACAGTGATCAAACATCATTACGGCCAGACTCTGATATTTGCATGCTGTATCAAAGCCAAAGAACAATTCATTTAAAAATACTCACCACAGGCTATCTTAAATTAAATTTTAAATTTATAAACCACAATAAGGAATTGAGATTTCCATTTTATGGGAGTTTTTTAAAATCACGGGACTGGGGGAGAGGTAGGGAGAAGAAATTTCTCAATTTTAATAAGGATACAATTTTAACTGCCAGAAATGCATCACGTTTGTCTGATGAGTCTCAGAGCAACCCTTAACCACCCTGCCCTTCCCGACATTGATGGATTGCATAATTCCAGGAAGTAAAATATAATTATAGAGACAGATGAACAGACACCCAAGAAACAGAATAAAAAGATACTGCATAGCCATAAAAAGCAATATTTCATACGTAACATTATTAAAGCTAAGAAAATGTTATCTAAGAAAAATGTATCTGCATGAAGACTCTTTGCCTGTTGAAACTCATAAGGAACAGGTGTTCCATGTATTGTCTACCCAGAATTTATCTTTAAGTCATTTTACAGCAGTACTTTAATACCTGTATCATTATGTAGGCAAACTGTATGAACTTAAAACATGTAATGCATAACAAAGCTTTCAAAATTCACTTTTTCCCCCACTAGCCAACAACAGAACATCTTCCACATTACCTATTTGAAAAGGTGATCAGGCTTTAATTTCCAACATTGCTTTAATCTCTGAAGCATGGAGGCTGGAGACTTCTGGAGACCATCTAGTCCAAACTCCACTCAGAGCAGGCTGCTCTGGACCAAATCCAGTTGTGTTAGCACGATGGGTCATTCAAGTTACACACAACCATGTCTCCCCATAATGCTTAAGAATCTGACAACAATTAAGATTTTATTTTTAAGATCAAGTGGTACTTAAAATATTTTTATTTCTACAGCTAATGCATTGAAAAGATGTCACCTTCTCTCTATCTCCATTCACATAGTGCCATTTTTCCAATCCATTTTCCCCAGTTGCTATCAACAGCTCATCAACCAAAAGCCCTCCAAAAAACTCTCCTGCCCCAATCTTCACCTAAAAAAATCGTGGACTTAGCCTTTTCCAGATCAAAACTTCCCCGACAAAGCCTCACATTGTGCCTTAAAGGTCAGTGCAGAGCCCCGCTCAGACAGAGGGGGAAGCAAGTCCACAGGCTGGGAGCTGATCAATTTGGACAGATTATGTCTCTTAAAAGCAGGAAATCCCAGGGGACTACATCTCAGGCTACAGACACTTCCCAGGGGTAATTCCTGAACTAATTTCAAAGTGATGGCACACATTCCTTGGCAAGGCAGAGCACAAATACTTCTTGCATGCATGAACTGCTGGGAGCCACCGGAGAGCCTGGTACTGCTCACGATGACCAATTAAGTTTGCAAACCTTTAATCCAGACTGTAAGCACTTTAAAACAGAGACAGTATTTGTTGCTCTTTTCTGTTCCTTAACACAATAAGGCTAATCCTTGTTCAGCATTTAAGAGTGATTCCAACATGAATAATCTCCTCAAAACATAGTTGATTTTTGCCCTAACATTGCTGTTGTTCACTGTGAGCAGAAAAAAAGGATATTTTATTTTCTTACTAAATAGTTGGTCTAAAAATCTGAACCACAAAGCACATTTTTCTGTCTGTATTTAAAAAAAGAAAAAAAAGAAAAAAATTACTGAAATAAAGAATGGAAGACCAGGAAAAAAAAAAAAAAAAGAAAAAACCTTTCAACAAAAAACCCCAAGCAACATGCACATACATCTTACATACACAGCCTTGCCCTTCAAATCACTTAAAAAAAATGCTTTCTAGACAGATGGTGTTTTCCCTGTCTTGACTCCAGTTCAAATCTCCTTTTTGGAGAGACCAAGTTTTCCACTGAACTGCACATTATACACCAACAAAGAAGAAATAGGCTAAATATAGCTTGCAGCCAAATTGCTGCAGTCTTGCAATGCAGCATATTCAGGAGTCCTTTAAGGACAGCAGCATGCTGGCAATGCAGCCTGCACTAAGCTCAGGTTCTCCACTTCATAAATCATTACCTCCACATCAGTCAGCACCATGCCCTTCAGAGATCTCTTGAAACATGCTGCTTCTCAAACGGCAAAGTAATGGGATATGGAGCCATCCCTCTGTAAGCTGCTGGCTCCTTTGTTATGTTCTCCTCATCAGTAATGACTAAAATTCATTATCCCACCACTGCACTTCAATATGTACAGACTGGATAGTAGGACTCTACACCACCGGGGGATGTCAGTCATCTTTTGAGCAGAAAGCCCACTGATGGAGTGAAGACGTGAAGGTGGGGAAGGCAGCTGCTTATCTTCTCACCTTTCAAAGCATCTGAAAAGTGAGAGGCTTGAGTACCTGACTACCAAGGATCAGTACTGCTGCTAAAAACTGAAGAAAAAAAAAATAAAAGAAAAACAACCACTACATGCACTAAAAAACATTGTTTAGGGCAATGCTGAGTGTCCATGAACTTTTTGTGATGCTGCTCCAAAGAAGTGTGTGCTGCTTCTCCTCCCTTGGGAAGAACTGGTGAATTTGTGATTATGGTTTGGTTTTTCTTTGTAGCAGCTTATCCAAAGCACAGGACACATTACACCTTCCAGCAGCACTCCTGCTCCACAAAAGGCATACTGTGACATTCAGAGACTTGGCCCCCTGAGCAGGACACAGGGCTCACTGCAGGAACTAGGATTTGGGCTCCACCAGCTGTTCTGTGGAGAGCATCAGAGCACCCGGTCATAACTGCCTCTCCTGGCACTAACAATCCCTTTTCACAGGGAAGCAATTTGGGCCAGTGAAAGCCCTATCAATGTCTTTCAGGAAATCTCTTAGCAAAACTCACTCCACTTTATATGCCCACTGCTGCATGGGCTACATGACGTGTTACCCTCCACAGAAGGGGAGCCAAAACACAGAAGAAAGATTCACTGTTCGGGCTAACCAGGCACTCACAGGAGACCTGCCCCTTCACATGCTGGTGGCTAATCCCAGAAGCACAGCAATGGGCTTGACCTCACCAAGGTTTCCAAACCTTTCCCAAACCAGCACTAAATTGACAGCGTCCCAGCTCACACAGCAGAGGCAGATGTCGAGCTGTCAGGTGCTGCCAGCATCCCAAGCTTAGACCATCTTCCTGTAACTGGAGAGAAAAGGAGCCAGGGATTCGAACTGAGCACTGCCTGCTTTGCAGGCCCTGAGCAAGTGTCGCTCTGATGTGTGTGTGCCCTGCAACCTCATGGTTTCAGCGGGACCCTGTTTTAGCACTTTCCTAGGCACGCTCCCGCCACTCATGTTGCAACACCCAGCTGCAAAAGGGGGAAGGAAGTGGGGAGGGAAGTGATGGGTGGGGGGAGATAGAGATGGCCAATGTTGAGGAATAAACTGGGGGTGGGATGTAATAATAAAAATCAATTACCTTTGAATCTACAGAGGGTTTTTTATTCTTGTTTGTTGTTGGGGTTTTTTTGTTAAGCAGCCTGATACCTGGCCCACCAAAAGCCATCTGGCCTCAGGTGAGCTGCTGCCTGTGTACACATTTGTTTAGGTTTTAATTCTCAGGCGAGCTCCCTGTCGCGGTGGCAAGGCAGGAAACACTTATTGTTTTACATGTTTACAAACAGCCCCTTCAGATCTCCCTTCCCTCTCTGTCCCCTGAGGTACTATGTATTGTAATAAATTCATAATTCGCATTACGATGATTTAAACAGCTTTGGAGTGGCATGTTTTAGTGCCTTGATTCAATTGTCTGCCTCGCCAACTGACAGCCTGCTCGCTGCAGCTCCCCGGCGGAGGGAAGCTGCTCCCCCTCGCAAACAGGGATCAACACGCGGGAAGAGTCACGCTTTCTAGAAAAGAAATTAGTAACAACAGCGTTTAAGCTCTTCACCAAGGAGATGGGATAAATACCGCTGTCTCGCCCCAAGCACATTACTGGGCTACAAAGCTTTATGTTTGAGGTTGCTTTTGGACAGTGCTATCAACGAGCAGCTTTTCACTACATTTATGATGAATTCCTGCTATCAGGGAAAAGAAAAATCCTTGCAAGCTTATTGCCACCAAACCTCCTTCAACTGGTACAGCATCTTGCAAGATGTACGTAAAGGAAGGAGGAGATAAAACTACATGGCAGAGGGAAACGGTGCAGGAATCCCTAACTCTGTTTAAGGATATCAAGCAATGAAAATCCACTGACAAGACATCAGCGTTTCTGCTGTGGTCACAGCGCAAGGAAACTATCCTACAACAGTGCGAGAGCAAAAGTTAGCTTTTAAATATTTTAACTGCCTTAAAAGGTAAGCAGCTGCATATAAATGCATAATAAATCTTGGGTAACTGCTTAGTGTTTTCACCTCGTACCAACCCAAACCACTTTCATAAGTATTCACAAGCTGTTAGTCACTACCTGCTTTCCCTATAGATGCATAAATATGCAGATGAACAACAAAAGAATAAAAATCTATGTCATAGATTTGCTGTGATGTTTTTAGAACTGCAAAACCTAGTACACATCCTTTCTATATTCATGTTGCAACTTTTGTAAGCCACACCGGTGGAAGTATCAAAGCATCAGCAACTACGCGTGTGACAGGAAAATCATTATAAAAGGGTCCCACTGTGATTAAAGCATACTTTGCAATCTGTATGTCTTTGCTTTTAATTAGGTGTATTGTAGTTAAGATAGAAATACTTTTTCCCCCCCTTTCTTTTCCTATTATCAAAGCATCAAACAGAAGATGCTGTTAAGCACAGTTGGTGACAGATCTGTTCCATATTGCTATACCTACTTCAAGAGACAGAATCAGTCATGAGGATCACTGATTCTTGGGGACAGAAGAGCTTTTTTTTCCTTCGGAGTAACTAAATGCAGATTATTAGACAAAGATCAGACTGCATCTTCATCTTCAACACAGGGGAATGGGAGGGATTGTCCCATGATGAATCCAATCCCCATTACCGATACCAATTACCAAATACCCAAATACCAATTGACTAAGAGAATTTCATCTTGCAGAAGCTTGCCCTGACTGTAAAGCAAGCCCCTTTGCACAGAGGCTTCTGCCTTTGGCAGAAGGGTCTGCTTACACCCCAAACTCCAACTTGAAGGCCACCAGTCACACAGAAAGAGGAGTGACTTCTCTCCTGTTACCTTCACCAGACTGAAGGTCTCCTGCAGCACGAGCTAGGAAACAATGGACTCTACAGGCTTCACCTCTGCTGGGGGGATGTGCCTGTAGAGGGGTGTGGGACAGATCTTTTCCACCAACTTCACCAGATCTGTTGCTAGGTAAACTGGGACTCCTCAATTTCCCAAATCCAGTAATTATTTAATGTTGTATTACATAAACAACCAGAGATACCAAAGCAGGAACGGCTTCAAGACACTTTTGCCCACATATTTTATAACAAATGCTGGTGATGTCCCTCCTTACTCCTAACAGATCAGCCTGCAACACAGATAATAATTTTTGGCACACCCTAATGAAAAAGGAGGGAAAAGGATTGGAGCACCTTAAAGGAAACCTTTCAATGAAACAGAGGAGGCAGCACTAGAAAGCACCTGCTGGCAACAAACATTTCACTGAATTCTAAAGAACTTGAAGAGCCCTGGTCGCAGCACCCAGCACACTCCTGCGCCAAGAGTCAAACACACCCCACGGTGTTACCCTGCCCGGGAGTCAGGGAAGGCACTCACCCACCCTTGGAGCACATACCAGGCCACATGTATCAGCAGGTCCAGCTGGCTCACCACCACCTTACCCACATATGCCTGCACAGCTCAATCAGCTGCTTCTTGCTGCCATCGTCCCTATCACACACTGCTGCTGCCCAACTTTCCTCTTCCAATTTCCAACAAAAGCTTAACTCATGGACTGGAATTCTAGTTTGCTTCCAACTCCAGGAAATCTTCTCCATCAATGGTGTCTCTTCTCTGCCCTACACTCCAGAATGACCACGCTCAATGTTTCTACTACCTCCACCACTTGTCACCTGCACACACTGCAGGGGCCTCGTCTTACTTTCATTCACTGTTTGTTTGGGGGTTTTTGACACATACAACAAAACTGAGCACACTGTTCCCACTGAGATGTCCCAGCCACAATGAAGATACCTCCTGGCAGTATTTGCTGTCTTTCCCATATCCATACCATCCCAGAGGAGTAGCCATCCTTGATCAATTACCCCAATCATCTTTTTCTGTCTCTCCACGTCATAATTACTCAGTTTGTTTTCAGTCTCTAATCATGTCATTTGGTGCTATTAAGTTTTAGCCTATTACTGTGACACTTCTATTCTACTCCAGATCATACTGTAATTTTAAACAGCACCAGCAACAAAATTACTTAGTGTACTGCAATCAGGCAGCTAGGCAAAGATAAAACCAATCATTTAATAGATCATCCCAGGGATTTTTTCCTCCACAGTGAAGGGCAGCAAGGCATCAGATCACAAATTAATCAGACTCCAAGACATCTTCATCTTTGCTCTTCTTCTTTCAACCATGCAAGTGATGTTTTCCACTGTATCACAAATTACTCAATACAGCTGTCTAAATCCAGCTGTCTTCAGAATAATTTCAATTACAGAATTCTTCTTTTCTCTATTATGACCCTTAGAGATTTGAAGCACGTTGTACTCTCCCTGAAAACACTCCAATCCCATTTATGTCAAATAAGCCACAGCCTCCATTTTTCTTCCTCCCCCTGGATCTGCAGTGGAGCCTGGTAAACACGAGGGACCACCCAGCATGGGAAGCAATGCGCGAGCTACTGCAGGAACCACAACCTGGCTGCCAGCTCCAGCACTGAGCCCCTCCTTACCCCCATCTTTTCGAGCTCTGTAGACACCTTATCCTTTCTTCAACAAGCAAATACAGAAGCAAGTATTTATAATCTCAGACCACAACACTTTCTAAGTCTCAAAGTCCGGTGAAATAATAATTAAAAAAAAAAAAAAAAGGAAAAAAGGGTCTTCAGAGCAAGAACAAACTCTACATACTTGCATTTCTGAGAAAATGAGAGAGCTTAGACAGTGTAGATACTGTATTTTAGCACAAACCCCTCAGCAGACTGTCAAGCCATATTAGCACAGATCTGTCTCATAACTCACTTGAGAGGCACTTTTCAAAAATCCAAACCTTGGAACATATGCACCCATGGAGATAGGGCATTAAATAAATAAATAAAATCAACAGAGAAGTCAACAACAGTTTATAAAGAAGGATTATGGATGCAAAGAGATTTGCATTTGATATATAAGCAAATCCCAGTGATTTGGATTAAAGCAGAAAAGCCTACTTCAGGCACCCAGAAAGTCAGGGGGAAAAAAAGAACAATTAAAAATTCTACAAGGGCATCATTTAGCCTCTAGCACAAAACATAAGATTTCTTTATTCCAGAATGGAATTCAGTGGTCATAATGCCTCCAGCCGTCTGAAGAGAGGTGTCTGGAAAATCCAAGAAATCAGAATAGGTTTATCCAAAGAAAATTAAGATTATACAAGGTTAGGGAAAAAGAAGAGGCCACACAGTCCTTCCTCCTTCCACCTCCTGACATCCTCCATTCCCAGAAAATCAAGCCACAGCAGTGACAAAGGGTAGGGAAAAAATGGCCCTAAATCATTCAGACTTGAGCCCTCCACCAAAAACTTGAGCTTTTGTCAAAAGCTACTTTTTAACCAATTTCTCTACTAAAAATTCCATTTTGGTCAAAGGCACAAAGTGTTAAGATAGCTCAGTGGAAGGAGAAGCAGGCCCCACACACCCTCCACATCCCTTTGCTGGCAGCAGTGCCCAACCTGAGCGAGCTCCACTAAGGAAACGAAATGGCACTTGCCACCATCAGCTCCTACAGCAAAGGGATGTTTTAATTAACACAGTGTCAGGCAATAGAGAAAAACCATATTTACACCGCAATCAGCATATGCTTCACTTAACAATAATCACCATGTTCACAAAGAGCTTGACAGCTGAAGTGTACACTGACCCGGCTCTAAATATTTTTTTTTTCTCTAATGCTTTGCATGACATCAGCAAAATGTATGAATTAAGGAAAATATAGTCTCTAGCTGACTTTAGTGTCTTTTAAATTCATTTTATTCCTGTATCTTATGGAGAAGAGCTCTCCTACACAACTCACGTGGTGGAGACCAAGACAAACCCTGAATCCCCTTTTACAAACTGTATATTCACTGTGACAACTGCTGTGGTTTTTTCTAAACAAAACTAGTTCCATCTGCATTTTAATGAGGAAAAGATGCAGAGCTGTTACCCAAGGATGTTAATAGAGACTTTTTAAAGAGAAGGTCTTTCAGCCTCCTTCACGCTCCTCAGTGCCTGAAGAGGGATGAGTTATACAGGGAAGTTGAAGCAAACCTGAGCACCCTGACCTCCAAATGCTCTCGCCCCAGCTTCAGCTAGTGTTTAATTACCGACCAATTCACAAGCACACAGTGAGCTTATAGAAAGGAAATACTCTTATTTTCAACTTGGCCAAATACTGAATTACAGAAGAATTAAAAGTTATTTGATAATGGTAGCAACCAGGGCAGTGCTTAACCACTGCCAGTAGAAGGTAGCTAAGTAAGCATCTCAAACAGGGACATTCCCAATTCTTTGCAAAGGCGGGGGGGGCAGAAATCAATCAGAAGCTGACATGATATCCCATTGTTCAGCACTGTTAGCATTAGAAAACAGTCACTAGGGATTAAGCCAGCAGAGTATGTATAGTAGTTACTGACAGTTAAGCAAATGCAGGCTGCCTGGTAACACATGGTACCAGGCTGTGATTAATCATGACGATGCGACAGAAGGCTACCGCGTGAGATAACGTCAGAACTGAACCGTGCCCTGCCTCAAACGACAAGATGCTTATCCTAACATGCTCCACATTTGGATGACTAAGAAAGCATCTTCAGGGTGTTTATTTCCTTCTGACCGATGGCCAAAGTCATGGATGCAGCCAGGGTATCGATGGACAGATGAAACACACGGTTTGTTCCCCGAAGGTGCTTGGACTAAGAACATCTTTGATGGGAGCTGGTGTGAAGTATATCTCCAGGAAACCACTTACTCATTTTTTTTTTTTTTTTTTTACACTCACACCACACGACTAGAGGAGCTCCTCTGGATTTACAGCAACAATAATTTTCTATATATACTGCAATTGGCGGTAGCCTGTGGTGAAAGTAAAACTGGTGGGTTTTTATCTGGTTTATGTATTAAAAAGAAAAAAATCTAGAAGGAACCTAAGCTTCAGAACTTCAATGAATCGACATTCACTTTCACAAAATACCTCACAAAACTAAAGGGCGGGAGGGAGGGCGGGCGGGAGGGAGGGAGGGAAGGAAGGAAGGAAGGAAGGAAGGAAGGAAGGAAGGAAGGAAGGAAGGAAGGAAGGCAGG